>JAQIXP010004177.1:0-11902 GCA_034700285.1 Proteroiulus fuscus
TTTTGAAAATTTAGAGTAATTATCACTCCAGAACGGGGCCATTATCAGGTGAGATAATGCACCAGAGTGTGTTATTAATAATATAATTAATAGAAATAATTCACCATTTCATAAATTATTTTTAGTTATTAACAATTTGTAATACATGTATCTATTAACATTCGATTCAATTTTGGAATTTCTGCCATTTTGACCAGGAAAAGTATATCTTACCTGAATTAGTATTATTGGGGAGTGCAAAACTTGTGAAACGTCTTCGGAATCGCCCTTCCAAGTCATCCGTTTTCCGTTTCTTACTCTTGCGTTGTTTGTTTATGGTGTAAAGGGTGTTACGTCGGCCATTTCTAAGCCTTGTTGTTTGATTCTCAGAAATTTCAGATATATCTGAAATTCGACGTGTCTGAAAAGGATAAGAGAGCGCAATTGGCTTTGTTAAAGAATCTTTTATTCAAAATTGCATGGTTTCTGTACTTATGATGTGTGCACTCACTACAATATTTCCTACTATTTCCGTTCCATGCGTGGATAAATAGTTTTCCTGGTTTGAGTTTTTCTTACAGTTACAGAAATGGATTTCTGTTGTGGCCAGAAGTAGTGCCATTGTTCCCAAGCGATGAAAAAGCATGGCTATGAACTGTATGAATAAAAGCACTGCAAACATGATGATCAACACAAAACCAATGGGCGATATTTTCATCATATTCCGACTGACTGTAATCTGAAACCAAAAGTGCAATTATTATTGTATGAAAACTGTTGACATGCAGTTTGAGATGTGACAGGTCACATGCAGATGTGCAATAGTGAGAAATACTTGAATAAACGTGCAAGCAGTTGGGGGAAAATTCTGGGTAAATATTATAAAGAATTTAACAAATAAATCTCTTAAAAACGAATATCCATTTCTGCAGAAAATGTATTTAAAAATTAAGGTGATGAACTTCTGCAGAATAATTTCATTTATGTTCTGCAGAAATATTAACTGCTTGAAAGTAAGAGTATTTTTTGAAATTTGATCTGCTTCTGCTGAAATCGGGATGAAGTTTATACGAGTCGTAGTTTTCTGCAGAACATCAATATAGGTTTTTTTCTGCAGAAATTCATCACCTCAATTAATTCTGAAAATAATTTCTGCAAAAACTTTTTTGTATGGGATAATGCTCGTGCATGAAATTGTTCAGAAGCAAGATTTACGAAAAATAGAAACAGCCTTATTGGAAAGTTATTGGAGATCATGCATTACTGGCTAACATTTAAACTTTAATTGAAATGTGCAAAATATGATAAATGAATGGTTGGGATATGGAAAATGTGATAAAAATAACTGGTTAAAATATGAAAAATAGGACAGTTGGGATGTGAAAACATGTAAAAATATTAGGTATCCCTTGTCACATCCATGTTATAATTATAAATAATAGACTTGCCATATTTTCTGCCTGGTTCCAAGTAATGTTCGTGTGTAGTACGTCTGGATATGGGATATTAATTGTATCTTGATTAGCTTGCAGTAGCATTACGGTGACCACGAACAAGGCATTGATCATGAAAAAGGCAAACACTGTTTGGTTTCGCAATTTTTTCAATTTATTTTCAATGACCACTTTTCCTGCTGGCAGGTTGTCATCAGTGAGAGGAAACAGATAATGCTCGATAATGTAATCCCAAGCTTCCTTTTCGCTGTGCTGTAATTCATCTGGATCAAAACCTGCATTGTCTTTATCTCCTTTAAGACATTCTTCATAATTAGTCCAAGAATATTGGCTACTGTTTATTTCTGGAAGAAATTTGGAATTGTACTATCAATTTCATTTGTAGGATCTTATATTTACATGCTGACTGTAACTGAGTTTACCACAAAATGAATTAACCTGTTGCCCTTTTGATTAGTCTCTATTTTTACCTTCTTTATCCATGGGAATATTTCCTCTTCGTCTAAATCTGCATCGTATGCTTTTTGGTTTGACCTTCTCTGGTTCTTTCTTTTTGACATCTGGAGCAGGCAGAAGTTTTACACTGTAATTGTATATTTATGTAAGAAATATCAGCTTTTATTTGTAAGCCTGTGCATAGGTTCAGTTTGAAATTTCTATATACCTTGTAGATTTTGGCACATCCTTATCATTTAGGAGTTTGACTAGTCTTTCTTCGAGTTCGCCTATGCGATCCATAACATCATCTTTTGGTTTGGGATGTGTGCAACATGTTATACCGCATAAATTTCCACAATTAAGATTGCAGTTTTCTTCCTCATCTTCGTTCGTGTTCATATTCAAACCAAGCATATACATGTAAGCTGCAGCCTTGTTCTTTTTCTTTTTGGCTTTATCTTCAGCCTTTTTAGTAGCCTTTAAAAATTTAAAAATTCATCGTAAATGCTATTGTCTTTTATAATAATTTTTTACAATAAGGGATCATCTGTAAATCACGTGAGACAAGAGATCATAACTTTTGAGATAAACGCTGATGCATCTTACTTATATATAAATTGAGTCCCCAATGTAGTCAATGTAGTCAACTCTGTACGAAGTATTTTTTTTAAAAATTAGGGAAGGGGGTTGGCCATGGCACACGTGATGTATGAATGCCCCCCTATTTACCTGTAATACGTTAATACCTTGGCAATATTTTCTGCGTTGGTTGCTAGATCTTCCCTTACACCCCATGTGACGTCATTCATATTCATGGCTGAGTAAATGATGAGTAGCAAGTACATGGATGGTATAACAACCCAATAAACCAGTCCACATATAAGACATAAAACTTCCATCGGATGAAGCAGTCCCGTTAATGTTATCAGTATGGCGTACGTAAAAAAAGAAAGGCTTGATGGGGCGAGTATGCCTTGTTCAAAAATTTCAATAATTATCCCCACAAGCACGGCCATCATGAGAAGTGCATAAATGCAGGTTAGAATTTCTGCCACTATTAACTAAAAACACAAAAATAGTACATTTTAAATTAGACAAGTTGGAAATATTTATCTGTTTTTACTCTTCATACCTGAACTTTTTGCTTGAATAGAAGGCATGACAGAATAAATATTGCAATGGGAACTATGTTTATCCATAAAGCCGTTGTATTGGACATAGAAAAAACTGTTGACATTGCCCCAACAACCATCAGAAAAATTGTCCCCGGACCTATAATGCTGCTCCCCATCAAGAACACCTGTTAAAAACGGTTTAAAAAGAAATTTAGCATAATTATTGCGGCAAATTGTAAGGGGTCATTCATATACGCTCGTAGCCTATGAGCTATTATGAGGATGGTCATATCAATGATTGCATAGGTCTACCTGATAAATGATGTAAATAATGGAAATATCATCATTGCTTTTAACTGTGCGTTTGGCACTTGTCAGCAAATCCATGATATTGGCCATTGTTGATGGCACCCAACGCCTCCTCTGGTTATAAAACTCTGAAAACGATTCTGGACAATGAGTATAAGCATCGGAAGCTGCTGCATATTCAACCCGAAAGCCTTGCTGCAGTAACAATGTACAGAGCCAGCGATCCTCTCCTATGAAACAGTTGAAGGAAGCTAATTTTGTCAACAATATTCATTTTGGAAGTGTTTTACTTGATTTTCGAGATAAATCTCTGGAAGTTGTGTTGGGTTTACCTTGATCATATTGGACAAAGTGCCTGGCTTCTGTAGCTCGTGTTGTGTACGTTTTCATGACGTTTTTCTCCATAAGGGCTTGGGCACGAAAGAGTGAAAAACAGCCTGGACTGCACAAGACACAGCCGATGACATGTTCTGCAGCCTTCTGTAGCCAATGGGCAATTGCATACTCAAATTTCTGATACCAAGCGATGAAACCTTTGTATAAATATTGAAAATTGTTATCCTGAGTACAATCATTGACATGAGATATGTTTCCATAAATATTCATACCTGATCCAACTGGATGGATTCTGCCACAAGCTGCTCCTACGTTAATATTTTTCTTCATTAAATCAACGAGCAAAAGCACTGCTTTGGGTTGAAATTCAATGTCACCATCGAGGGCGAGAAGATAAGTGTTTTCGGCTTTGATTTCTTTTCTACTAACTAGAATGGACTCGCTATTTAATTGCATGCCAAGAAGGTAATACATGTACATCACCTATGAATGATTAAAATCGAAATTAAATCTGGTTAAATCGCATTCAATCGCTGTAAAATAAGTTTTCCATTTTGGTGTTACTGTTAAAGGGAAAGTCCCACTTTGAAAGAAGTGGGTTATAGGAGGAAGAGCATGAAAAATTAGGAAAGGCATTGAAATTGCAATTTGATTTGAGCACATCAATCAATAAATAAAATATCCTGAATACATGGATTTGGTTTAAATGCAAAGCCCATATAGGCGTCATTTGACTGTCAGTATGTAGCGCCCTCTACTGGGTAAAAGGCATTAGCTTTTATGAAACACTAGACATGCTTGTTCTAGAGGGCCCCACCAACTGCCGTGTCTGCTGAAATCTATGGAAAATGGCACCTAACATGTATTTGGCAAACGTCGTAATTTCTTTAGATATGGAAACTCTGCTGTAATTATTATTGTCACAGCCATTTTTATCTATAGTATGTGTGAACAACTTAAATAGCACTTGTTACAAACTGGGACTTTCCCTTTAATCAAACCTTTTTATTATTTTTAAAAAAAGTTATTTGATTTGTAAATTAAAATCCTGACTTTGAATTTTACCAAGGGTTTGAGAAATAATAGCTTGTGTTTGAAATATTTTATACCTGGCTCCATCTTTTCCTATTCCTAATGAGCATTTTGTCTTTGAGATGAATGTATAGATAGTTGCCTCCAAATAATTTTATTTGCAAGCGACCTCCATAAGGTGTTACCATCTTTTTTCCTGGCGACAATATTTTTGCATCTTCTGCTTTATATGCTTTTCTGTAAAAAAAAATTATTTTAGTTTCCTACGTCGTATTTTTTAAAATTTTATCAGGACAGCCGACAGCCTGGAGTCAGGACAGACCTCCTACTGTCAGGGAACTGACTTTTCATCCCAAAAGGTAATTTATATAAAAGAATCTTTTGGGGATGAAAATTTGAAAATTCATTATTTTGAATAAAGCATTCAAAGTACCGTGTAGCTTCGCTCATCAAATTAATTAACGATTTTGTGTAATCATTCAATCCATCAAATACGAGTTTATTACGTTTTTGACAATACAGGTATTGAAATGCATCGTCTACGAAAATGTGGGCTATAAAAAAATATATAAATGTTATTATGGGATGGTTATTCATTAACTTTGAAACTGAACAATTTTCTTGCCTTCAAAATTATAGTAATCTCTGTCAACAATGCGTAGGTAATTCTGCTTGATTCGTCGAAGTGCTTGATCTTCATCCATTCTGGAAAAAAAAATAATTTTTAAATAAAGTTGCGAAAGAACTGATTTTGTCAAATCATAGAAAAAGGTGAATTGAGTAACTATAGAAGGAATTAAATAGATAATTTTTTCTGGAATGTTTAAAAATGTAAACAAATTTTTATGGATTCATACCCGGAATAAGTCTAAAGTTTTTATACATGCATTCCATTAAAAGTTTTGCCTTGTAACATTATTTTAGAGAGCAATGCACATAAAATGTATGGACTTCACGAACCTCATTATTGATATAAGTGTGCCAAGTTGCTCGGCTGGAGATTCGTGCCACATTGTAACACATGCTTTTATGGTCGGAATTCGATCTGAGGCGTGATGTAAATCAGCTGCAACGTCCTAAAAATAAGCAAGGAACTTTATTTCACTTTAAAGTGGTTAGACTATTAGGAAAGTTAGTGGAATATGCTTTTTAATATCAAAATCACGTAATTTTAAGTTATACGTGTACATACTTCAGCTATAATATCTTCACCATCATCTCGACGTCTATTAAGTACAACCGATTGATCTATTACCATTCCATTGTACATTGGATTAAGAAATATGCTGGGGGAAAAAATAAAAATGGTTATGTGCTAATTTTAATGAAGTTATTCATTAAACACGTACACTGGCTCTTATATTTATGACTCAGACTCACTGTTCAGTTGATGCTAAACGTTCGCATTTTGGAACCCAAATGTGAAACGTAATCCAAACTTGAGATAGAAACCAGAAAATCCAAATCCAGACGTATTCGTGAATGATAATATCGGAGTAGAATGTTTCCGATGGACATTCCCAGTACAAATAAAGTGGGATGACTTTCTTCGCGAAACAAACATCGGCATTTTTCATGCCACAAAAGATTACTAGTAGTGATATTGCCAAGGGAACTGTCATTGTTATTGGTATGGCGTAACTGAATTTCTGTATCTTAACTCTGCAGGCAAATTTACTGGTGATGTAGCACAAGTAAGCAGTTGCAATCTGTGCAGTGATAAAAATGTTTGTTGATAATAATGGAATATATACTACAAAACTAAATATCTAGAGGCCTTAATTAAGTAGGGTCACCAACATAATTTAACTCGGTTAAGTACTCAGTTAACTTAGTTTGTCAATGTTCTTAATTAATTAATTAACTATTAAATTAGTTTTCATGATAGCAAAGCACAAATTAATATAGAAATTCAGTAAATATAGAGTAAGTTTCAAAAAAATTTAAATTATTAAATTGTAATTCAAACGAGTTAGGCAACGGGTTACATAACATTTTTTTGAAAATCCCCTTGTAATGCAGTAACAAAATTATGTTTCCCTTCACTCGCTTTGGTGACTTTGGTGTTACGGTGTAATATGTGGAAGACCACTTTAATTAATATATAAACACAGTTTATCTGTAATTTTTGAAATATTTACTTACGTGAATGCCCCACACGGATATGGCAGCTGTTCCATCGACTAGAGGATATTTTTCATTGGTTGACTCAGTCGATCCTGGATATTCTAGATTCTTATAGATTTCGTAAATTGTAGAGGAATTATAGGGTCTGACGGTGATGTTTCTTGTAGAGTTTATGGTGAGAAAATAATCAAAAATGAAAAATCCGTCCTTTCCATTACGTTCTGAAGTCAAGTGAACAAATCCAATCATGCAACTGAAGAATACAATCATTTTCCAAACAGAAACAAAAGTGTAAACGAAATAGCGGGTTCTTTCTTCGTTTAAAGATGTTTTCATGTTCTCAAAGTAGCGCAGAATTCTATGGATTATGTTTTTGTCTTCTTCGAATTTTGTCGCTGGTGGATCGGCTTCCACAAAATTTTCCCACCATCCGAAAGACGTTAACAGTAAGCCCACTGGTATTGCCCATTCTGCGTATGTTAAACTGCTGGAGGCTATTATTGGCCAAGCAATAAGTCCAGACAGTTGTGACAAGATGGCCAACACGTCCATTATCAGGCAAAAAGTTAACTTTGTGATAGTTTTAGTCTTGGATCTATGTCTGGAAAAGGCTAGCAGTATCCCAGGAATGATACACAAGCAGTTGGTCAGCATTAGTCCCTTAATCACATCCAATTCTGGTAAAATGATGAAAACCAGCAATGACACACCGACTGTGTGCATTGTCTCCAGTAAACATACCTAAAATCAAATTTCAGACATAATTGATGAAAACAAGGCGAAACATTTTTTTACAGTGCCAGAAACCTGTACTTACCACTAAGAATTCTTCCAATTTTGGATGCTTGCATCTCTTGAAAGTGATTAGACGGACTGATCTTAGGAAAGTAAAAACTTCTGGTGTAATGTATGCAAAAAATATGACCCAGATCCATTGGGCCTGTTCTTGTAAGCCTAATACTGCCTCTTTGGTATCTAGAGGTCTGCTTTCTGAAAGGAATGTAAGAAATGTACAAAAACGGTGCAATGCAAACCAGTTGCAAGAAAGTCCATGCTAATCAGGGTGGATAAAAATCAAGCCATTAAAAAAATATCAAATTCTAACTCAGATCTAAATTTTCGATTTAAATAAATTGAACATTTTACCGTTACAATAGTGCGTTGTTTTTCCTGGTCTTATTTGCGAAGTCATAAATAAAAGAGTTCCTTTGGCAATTAGTGCCGAGATGAGCACAATCAGAAATGTCAGAATGTAAGCCAGAATTTTAAAAACTTGTAAAGACACTGTGTAACACGAACTTGTTGCTGATTTCACTTCATCGTTTTCAGGAGTTGAAATGAAGGCATCATAGTATGGCAACTCCGACCTAATATTTACATTACACGATACAGAAATTGGCATTTTTGACCAAGAGGCATGCTTTTTGTGCATTTTAAAATCATTGACTTGCCAGTGCATACTAGAATTTAAGTTAAACTTGGCGTTGGAATTAACCTAACTCACAGCAGATTACTTTAGATTTTAGTATACATAGCTACAATGAAATTGTTTAATCATTTCAATTCGGTGCAATCCTTTTTAAACCGGACTTATATATTTAACCTGAACAAATTACTTTTTATCTCATTTTATAAATAGGAGAAAGAAAGTGTTGATGTAGGTTATGCTCTATTTATTCTTAAATAAATATATGGAATATCTGTTTCTTTGATGTTCCGTATACTTGATTTAATCTGGTTCAAAAGGGGTCTACCACATAGTACCTATAGCACTAAAGGTGGTAGGGGAAGAATTTTTAAAAAATATTGTTATATAAATGATCGTGTACCTACTTTTGAAATTCATGATTAAAGAGAAATATTTTAATTAAATGATTTGAATTTTAACTAATTACTCTAGATTTTCAGCATAAGAGTGTTATCTTCCTAAAAATACTTCAAAATTGTCAGGAATTTAATTTAACAACGTGGGAGTAACCTCCTGATTGTGGGATAACCCCCTTACCAATTTTTTTTAACTTTTACCGTTTCAGGTTGATAGTGGGGTACACTGAGTTGAATTGAATTGAATTATTTCTGCTATTCTTAGGAACTTAGCTATAGTATACACATCTTGCATGCATATATGCAGAGTTTTTTTAAGAAACGTGTTCTATAATCATACTTTGCATTAAAATTAAAAGTGTCTGAATATCTTACGTTGTTGTCGATCTCCTGTCACCATTACCGTTTCCTAATAATGGTCGAAGATCATCTGAATTAAAATGGACTTCTTGTTGCCCATTTTCATAAGTTTGATCGCTTTCTCTTCCTTCTATTTGCTCGACTATTTCCTAATATAAGAAAACGAAACAGGTATTATTTAAATGACTATACATAACATACTGATTAAAATTTGTAAGATAATTATAAATTATATACTTACATCATCATTATCATAATAATGAGATGCACTAGCTGCAGCCATACTCAATCCTTGTGGCACCAAAGTTCTCAATTTCTCAACAATGTTGGGCCTAATAATCAACACATCTTAAGCAGTGGCAATTTTGTGTTAACTTATTCCTGAATTTAAACAAAAAAACTGCTTGGCTATACTGCATGCAGGAATATTAGCACACTGACTAATAAGCGAATATTATATTCATTGATTCCTTGTATAATAAATAAACATCAATGTTATACAACAGCTATAAATATTACATTCCAAAGATGGCAATGCAACCAAACAGTAGCTGTATATGAGAGATGATGCACAAATCCTTTTAGATATAACATAACAGATTTATTACACTAACAAATTGCCAATTGTCACATTATAAATCTTTTGATTTTGGGTTTTTATATCTATATTGCATGCAGAAACGTGTACAAAATTCCAAGTTGCACAACTTTTTGGAAATGATTATCTGGAATTTGAATTAGATATATTAAATAATTTTTCTAACCTTTGCATATACAAATGCTTCCTATTTATAGATATAGAAAAATTTCTTGTAAGGGGGGGGTTTTAAAATAAGCATGAATATGCAAGGTTTTAGCAAAAGGACGAGCTTATCCTTAAAATATATATTGTAATGACAAATGTATATATATTTTTAAGGGCATGCCAACGATGATGCATGTGTATACCTTATCATTTTATTGCCCTTTGTAAACAATACGTTAAAAAATATTTGAATTTATACAATTGCAAAATCAACAAATTTGTAATAGACTTCATAGAAATAGCTCGTAAAAAGGATTTTTATCTATGATTTATTTGAATTATGAGATTGAATTGTTATCAGCAAAAACTAGCATATTCGTGGTAATTGTTAGCAAAGCTATATATTTTACTGGTACAGGTTTTTTTAATTTATTTTTTTTATTTAGCATGCTATACCGTCAGAGCACTATAAATCAATTAACCATTTCGATATTAAATGGAGTAACATAAATACAGATCAGAATATATATAATAATTTAAGGTTACAAATACTTGTGTTTAACACGAAAATGCATTAGTTTTGAAATTCTAAACTATCATTCGTAATAGTGGAAATATCGAAGAAGTAAAAACAGGCCAATCATTTTAAAGTACAATTCGTGATTTTCAATGACCAATTCTGAATGGCACCATTACTAATACATGTTGTTACAACTCCCAAAATCTGAAACCAAGATTTTATTTTTGTTGGTAAAACTTAATAATTATGGTAAAATTACCTGAGTTATAAGGTTGTGGTTAATAGTAGAAAATCCTTAAGCCGTCAGAGTTAATGGAGAACTAATTAATTTCAATTCCAATAAGATAATCTGCTTGTACAAATATTTTGTTAGAATAAACGAAACAAGTGTATGACTATATGAAATATAGTAATAATATGTTGTAATGGATCTATATTTCCTAGAATTCATATAAGGAATGCCACGCCGTAATTGAAATTTTTGTTAATTTTTATTTATATACGAAATCGATAATGTGTCTGCCCAAGATTATTAGAAATGTCATGAATTACCTGAAATTGACAAGTCTGGTGAAATGTTTTCCATTGGCGCTCTATAAATGCAATCCAATCCACGTTTTGACTTTTAAAAGTTAAAAAATAGAATTTAACTATTTTCAAGATAATAGCATGCATGTTATATACAGCAAGTACTATAATTCGCAAACTAATTATACAGTATTACAGGATATGATTAAACCAAGCTCTGTTTAAATGAGATAATTCGAATTGCTTAAATCATTTAAATTTTAAGTAGTTTAACCATTCTTAAACCGATTTTATTTTTTTCCAGTAATTTAAATTAAGTAATTAACTCAACGCTTAACATGACAAAAATGCTTTGGTCAACATTTGGGTAAATATATATATATGTTGATTCTGCAATCATATTCATCAAATTATTTTTCATGTTTTTTAATTACTATTTTATTGTTTTATCAAACTTCAGCATTGTTTATACTCCGACAATAGAAAACAAAATGGTTCATGATAAGACTTAGCAAGATGATATTATTTTTGATTATCTTACCATTGATCTTAATTTTCCAGCAGATATACAATGCATTGCCAATGGTATCAGGCGATCCAGAGTAAGAAAAATCACCCTAAACATGGGCAGCCATGGATCCATATTCATTACTTTCATTGTAATTTTATACAACAGGTTACATATATTGACTGCCTGTAGGAATATTGGCAAGACTGGTGTCATTAAACTTATTAATTCATTGGCCAAGTTGTTAATATGCATGTTCAAATCGAATGTGCATGGTCTTCTGATTGCTCGAATATATATATATATGGGACACACTGTAGCACATTAAAGAGCTCTTTCAAGCACAATAATATTGAAATGCTTCATAATAAAACATTTAAGAAATTGGAACGAAAAGTAGACAAAAAGTTTCCAGAAATGATGTAAATAATCTTAGGAATTCTCTAACATTTTTAATTTTTGTGCTAGGGAATCTGACATTCAGTAAGAGAATAACAGCAGTATATGGCTTACTGTGGCAATTAATATTACTAGTAGACCCGTGGCTGATGCTGCCGCGTCATTGTAGAGGATTTGTAGAGGCACCTAGGGAATTGGGTAACGACACCCTATCCGGCCCAGAGGAAG
>JAQIXP010004178.1:0-11901 GCA_034700285.1 Proteroiulus fuscus
CCCAAAGAAAAATTATATGTTGGACTCCCCCATAAAAAAACCTGGATCCGCTACTGAGTAGCCATGTTAGAAGTCATTTTTTCAATTTCTCTAGTAATAAAATTGATGGTGTACAAGTTTTTGCATAAATAGAGAAAGGCAATAACTATTCCATACTATCCATAGTGATAAATTGAAGCCAACTTGAACCCCTCTTGCACGCAGCGCCATTCTGCCTGGATGGGGGACTATTATAAAAATGGAGCCTATCCTCTTTTTTGGAAACATCGTGATTTCTGAATTAGTCTACGGTTTAGGTGAATTATTTATTATGAATAAACTTAATTATAAGTTTCATTTGTCACAAAGTGGGACTGTCCCTTTAATGAAAATTTATAGATAATTAATGGGTAAAATGTAGGATAGTGATTATATTCATCGTGCTTTTCATTTTCTGTCAAGGACCTATAGTGCTGCCATCACCTAGTGAATGGTCATTTTGAAACTATATGTACGAATTTTATAGAATAAGCTTAAGCCTACCAGAACAATCCTATACGGTTTCTTTTTATCTATAGACACAGTAAAATATAGTATAAATATAAAATGGTTCTGTTTACTCTTTTTGACAGGTTCTGACAAAGGGATTGAAAAGGATCCATATAGTTTATCGAACATAAAAAAGAAAAAAAATGATTTGGATTCAGGTGCCAATCGATATTTTGAATAACTATATAGGTTAAGAGGTAGGTCTACTATAGACTAAGCATTATTCATGTACATTAACTCAAATAATATGAAACTCACCAATTCAAGTATTACTTACTACAGTATGCCAAATATGTTCTTCTAGAAATTAAACGGACTTACCTGAAATTAAAAAATGAATCTTTTTGAGAAACATTCAAGACGTTGCATCAAATACATTTAAAATCAAAATCAACTACAAAACAGTAAAATGAGCAGAATAATGACTTTTTGATGCGAGCGTTTATCAAACCTGCTCACATCCTTAAAAGACTATTAGCATTTATATTAATATGGAAAGTGGATTTATGCAATAATAAGTATATTAGAAATTCATCCCTAGAGATTCAAAAAAAACTGCTTGCCTGCAAAAAATTTAATTGAAAATATAGAAGAAAGACTTACAAATTATTTAGCTTAGCCAAAATCAAATTTGTAAAATTGACACGAAATTTAATCTGAAAAGAATACATATTAATATATCCATGTTTTAAGGGAAAGTCTCATCTTATTACAAGTTGTTAGTATTAATGAAAACAGAAAAACTGAAGGAAAGTATAAAATTGAATGTTAATTGGACTTACCATACATTAATTATTTATATAAAATAGCTAGATTTGGTAGAAAATGATTTTCGTAAAAAGTCTCCATTTTTTATATTTATGTGGCGGTAACTAGCGGATAAATTGTGAACTTTCTGCAAGTTTGGCGCTTTGGTTAATGAAATTATCCCCTTCAATCATTGTATGAATAATATACTAAATGTCGACACATGTAGGCCTACAATGCAACATACATAAGTATTACATAGAGAAAAAGTGAAGCCTAAAGTGAACCATTTCAATGGTGCAATTTACAAACGCACTACTAGATGGCGCTAGTATGTTCCAAATAATACCGTAAAATGGCACTAGAAATAGTCCTCCTTCCTCAAGAAATTAATTAAGAAAGAAATGCAAAATTTCCACACAAAAAATGGGGTTTTCTGGAATTTCTGCTATTTTCTTGAATTTTATGTAGATATGCATGGATCATGATTATAATGTATATGTGAATGTGGTATAAATATACGTAATTTTGTTTAATCATGATATGCCAGCTAATGTGGAAATGGAAGTTTGACTTGGTAGTGCAAACATTATGTTACACGCATTTAATATTGATTTACGTAATCATGCACATTCTCACATATAGTAGTGCTCCAGATCATGATCGAAATGTACACACTAATGGTATTTCATTAATCATGATACCAGTCCTTGTGATTTGTGTATACAAATTCTAACATATTTAATCTTGATTTAAGTAATCACGCACATCCTCACATAATAGTGCTCTAGATCATGATAGAAATGTACATGTGAATGATATTCATGTTTTTAATCATGATACCAGTCCTTGTGAATTGGGTACAAATTCTAACATATTTAATCTTGATTTAAGTAATCATGCACATTCTCACATAGTAGTGCTCTAGATCATGATAAAAATGTATACATGCGAATGATAAGCATGTTTTTAATCACGATACCAGTCCTTGTGAATTGGGTACAAATTCTAACAAAATATATCTTGATTTAAGTAATCACGTGCATTCTTACGCATTACGTGGTTTAGATCATGATTGTAATATATACCTGTACATGTAATTAGGTTATATAATATGATTAATCATGTTTTTAATCATGATTTCAGCCATTTAAGAAAAATAAAGCTACAACATTAGTGAGCCACAATTGACTGATTTTCAATGGTGACCTTTTCTCCCATCAGTAACAGATGGCACTAAAAAAATTCTGGGCTTTTTCGATTAAGTTATACTTGAGATCAAGCAAAAATGCATTGAAAATAAAATGGCCTCCAAAAATTACATATTAGATTGTCTATACTCTATTTTACTGGCAAACTTTCGTCACTTTTTGTCCGATTTTGTTTTTGTACATATATAGGTACAAGATGTAACTCTTCAGCGTGGCAATTGTTGACGGAAATCCGTTCATTCTTGCGTAATGTTCGTTCGTCCACACTGATTGGTCACTCCGTTCAGTTAATTACAAACCCAACTTAATTCGATTTTATGAATTGGAAAACCCTCATCAAGTGGATAAATCACAAAGTCATTCCATGGAAATAAATGAGCTAAAAACTACCCCAACAATATTATATTAATAAATATAAATAACACTAAGGGCCAATTGTACCAACAAGGGTTAACATTAACCCTACAATGTTAATCTTAGGTTTTCTCTACATTCCTGAATTTTCATTGGCCCAAATCAGTAACATGATCCATGGTTAAGACTTACCTGTTGTTGGTACAACTGCTCTTAAATGAAAAATGCAAATATACTCGAGATTAAGTAATGTTGATGTTTCCCCTGAAATGGGCAATGACTCACAGCGCTGAAGCTGTCAGTGATTGCTTACCATTGGAAAATAGAATAAATAATAATATTACTACAGCGCCATGTTTCATATTCAAAAACCTTTTTTCAAATTATAATAAATGGGGTCATTTTGTTTTCAAAGTGCAGGATATCAATATATAAATTCACAATTGACGAATATAACAAAAGTTGCTTTCGAGATAATAACATTTTTATGGAAAAATGGAATAACTTGGAAATAATCAATGTTAAAAGGCTGAAATTTGGTGAAAAGATAAAAAAGTATATATATTTTATAGAAAATGTGCTAATTTTTGTTAAATAATTAAAATAGTAAATTGATTAAGCAATTTGATAAATAAAAGGCTTAAAAATGCACATGCTCTAGTTTGACTTTTATTAATTTTGCAGGAAATTGCACTAAATTAAGTGTGAAGTAGCTCATTTGCACATCCATTAGTTTACCCATTGAATACAAAGAATAAAAAATAATTAACGAAAATTGTCAAATTCGCCACTTGTATTTTAATAAAAATCCAGGTCTCGAGAAATTTTTAAAATGTAAACTGACGAATTGTACTATTCACTACTTGTAACTTTTAGGAATGATACCTTGTTGGATATCCGCTACTCACACTTGTGTAACTTTAACAATTATTGGTTAAAGTAATTACTGTCACTTTAGGTTAATTATCCGCCTGTTGCATGAATGCAGCACTGCCAACTATATCAGAGTCAATTGAAAAGGATCCCTTCAGTACATGTACCGGTACTCAAAGAGATACAATAGAAATTAAATTTCTGAATTATTTTTTAACTAAAGGTAGTAAAAAGAAAGCAAAAATACTAAAAAGGTAGAGAACTATTAGATCTAGTACATCTTGAAAGAATTTTTTTCAAAATTATTATTCCTTTTTTAAAAAAAGAATGTAAATGCATTAAAATGACAATGAAAATTTGACCAAATCACGGAAAAAAATTATTACAAAATCACCATTTAATTTATGAAAAATGCAATTGGACAATGTTTTAGCTGAATAAATTTCATAAATTTTGGTATATTCCACATTTTTTTAATAATTGTATTTCTTTTTAAATTGAAAAATAAGATTTTGGAGTTAAATTCCTATATAAAAATCAAACGTTAAGAGAAATGTGAAATATACCCAAATTTAGGAAATTTATTCAGCTAAACATTGCCCAATCGCTTTTTGCAAAAATTAAGTGGTTATTTTGTATTTTTTTTTTCCCGTGAGTTGGTCAATTTTTCATTGTCATTTTAATGCATTTACAATTTTTTTGTAAAAAAAGGAATAATAATTTCGAAAAAAATTTTTTCAAGATGAACTAGTTCTCATAGTTCTCTACCTTTTTATTATTTTTGCTTTCTTTTTCTACGTAAGAAACTATGGTAAGAATTGTATTAGCTAGCCAATACATTACAAGCATAGCGGTTTCAAAGGATACAGTTTCACAGTTCCACCAACAGAGAATGCGTCAGTCAGTTACACATCAGGCGGATAGGGACACTTCTAGGATCACAATGGTTCACTTATCTCATTTTTGACAAATTGATTCATTCGCTACTTGAGAGTTAAGCCATCGAAATTCAATTGTAATTTCCATGACTTTACTAATTTTCCCTGTTCTTCCACCTACAACCCACTTCGTTCAAAGTTTGACTTTCCCTTTAAATGCGAATGTTATGTTTGTTTCCGTAATTCTGTTTTCTGCTAATGCATGTGGATTTCCCACAAAAATGTTCCTCAGATTTACAGAAGAACTGAACAATACATTTGGATTTTTTTGTAATGTTTTAAACAAATGTGATTACAGTAACATACTCAAATAAACAGACTGAAATTGGAATGAAGGAAGAACTTTTATTTGTGATTTATTTAGATATGTCAGCTTGAATAAGAGTTGACATCAAAATATTTAAGATAATATCTCTTTATATATATATATATATATATGCTTAGGCCTATATTATGCTTGTTTTTCTAGAAATAGCTCGAGAAGACGTTCGTGCGTTTGACAGTAAAATAAGATTTTTTTTCCCCCGTCGCATGTATGCTCATGATGGATTACATGAATCTCAAAAATGGCGCATGTCCATTCAGACAAAAACTTGTATGAGAAGAGAAAAGATCTAAAAATGGCACAAAAAATGTCAAGAAAGGTAAAGTTTAAACAAAGGAAAATGTAAAAAGTTTCAAACGAAAAAAAAGCATACAGTGTGACCCCGCCTTTAATGGAATTTATGGAAATCCAGTCAAATCAAGTCAAAAGAAATTGAATCCCAGTCCAGATCTAAATTCAATTCAATGCTATATTCAAATAAAGGGATTTAAAGGAAAAGACGTCCCATCACGTTACGAGTCATATTTAAAACAATGATAAAGAATTCTTGAAAAAGGCGTATTTTGGCGTTGTTACCTGGTCATAAGCGGTAGTCATCTAGTTTACAAGTAACTCCATCTTAGGTTGCAAACCAAACGCGAAAACTGTCCCAGGAAAGCTCCGTAATTTCCGTGATCTCATTTGGTATTTAGGTAGATCACTAGAGGGTAACCGTTTTTGGTTACCCAGCATCGTTATCCTACAATGCAAAAATAGCAGTCGCTAGCTCACCAAAAACGCTTCAGGTTCAGACCATGTGACCAAAGGGTAACAGGGTCATATCGCCAAAATACGCCTATATTAATATCGCCATCAGGCTTACCATAAATAAGAAATACCCTCGTTTCCAAAATGCATGGTAGGCAGGCACCATTTTAACTTGTGCGGGTATTACTGGCGCCACCTATGGCGTGTATGCTTGGCTTCACTTTATATAGATATGGAATACTTATATATTATTTACTTAATTAACCAAGAACAGACTTGTATGTCTAACGGCCGAGTGCACCAACCTCTGTTAGGGTTTAACCAACAGTTAAAATACATTTTAACAAATAGTTGGAAGGTTTTTCTATGCCCAGACAGTTATCCATAACTATTTGTTGGTTAACTAAAGACTTATCTTTGGTTGATGCACTCAGCCGTCAGATCGCCAAAATTGCTTAGTTGTTCTCCTCTTCTTCCATTGGTGGCGCCACAAATATCTACAAAAATGGCTGCTTTTATAAAATTTATTTTCTATGAAATCACCTGTTTCCAAGTAGGCCTAAATATTTGTTAAATTTCTTAAATGGCAAGTTCAATTAATTATCATTACAATTTCCTCGTCTGAATGACCTTTAGATATACCAAATTTGACCACCTGGCAGTCAGAAAGGAAACCTATAGACACAGTCCAAAATGTTCTAAATGGAAGTAAATCCAAGTCCAAATACAATTCCAGTAAATAAAATTTCAGGGTTGTACAGAAATTAACTTAAGTAAATATATTAATGACCTTTACATATACCAAATTTGACCACCTGATGACCAGATAGGAAACCATTAAACAGTCCAGAATGTTCTAACTAGAAGTAAATCTGAGTCCAATTACAATTCTAGGGAAGTATAGGTCTACAGATATCAACAAAGTAAATGTAAATGACCTTAACATATACCAAATTTCCCCACCTGGCGGCCAAATAGGAAACCTACAAACAGTCCAGAATGTTCTAAATGGAAGTAAATCCAAGTCTAAATACAATTCTAAGGAAGTACAGATGTTGACTTAAGTAAATCTATTAATGACCTTTACATATACCAAATTTCCCAACCTGGCGGCCAAATAGGAAACCTACAAACAATCCAGAATGTTCTAAATGGAAGTAAATCGGAAGCAGCATACACGACCTCGTTCAGTGCTCCATAAATTCATTAAACAGGGCCGTAATAAAGTGGGGAGTTTGTCTCGCAGTATAAATTCCCCCCCCCCACACACACACAAGCTCTTGCCACAAAATGTGGAATTAATTAAAGTACGGTAATTAAAAACCACGTTGACGTCGTCTTATAGATAAAAAACGTCTTTTGAGTGATGTTTGCGTGTCACGGGGGTCCATCATATAATTTCAAAATTATCCCACGTTGTCACATCCTGTCACGAGTAGGGTTAAGACGAATGCGTAACAATTTCCGACCACCAATTAGGTTCATTTTAATGTTTTTGGGGGTCCACCCTTCAATGTCAAAACATTCATTTTGTGTTTTCCGCACCAACAACAGCCGGCAATGTGACGCCGTTGTTAGACTCTACAAACATTTTGTCAAAATTTTGGCATCTTTCTTGAAAAAGCTAAAAACGAGGGTTAGAAAAAAAATAAAGGATGATATATATTATGGTACCATATGATCTTCAAAATATGTACGATGGAATTTATGTTAGGAAAAAAAAATGCAAATAAGATAAGGATGATGAGGTTTCAACCCTCCTCATTATTCATGCATTTAATGAACAAGCTATTAATGGAATACTGATGTTGCTTTTTTGGTAAAACGATTTTGGTACAAGTTGTATATCCAATCAATCACAAAAAAATGCATTTTTAAGTTATTTTGAATGCACCAGCAAAAAAAAGTTTCAAAATTCAATTTTATTAGGAATTAGATTGTTAAATTTTCGGATTCCCTGACTTTCCTTGATAAGAAAAATATTTTCCCCTAACTTTTTCTGACAAACTTTTCCTAGACTTTTTCTGACAAAATTCCTTACCTAGAATTTTTCTGACAAAATTTCTTTCCCAGACTTTCTGACAAAATTCCTTACCCATACATTTCCTGACAAAATTCCTTTCCCAGACTTTTTCTAACAAAATTCTTTCCTCAAGAGTTTTTCTGACAAAATTCCTTTCCCAGACTTTTTCTAAAAAAAATTCCTTTCCTAAACTTTTTCTGACAAAATTCTTTTCCCAGAGTTATTCTCAATTTCCCTGACTTTTTGGCTATTTTAGGACTTTCCCCTATAAATTTTTTTTCTACAGACTTTCTATGACATTTTTGGCGATGCTGGGATTTTCCCTGATTTTCCCTACCGATATTCGTTAACCCAAATTTTCTCTATTTAAAAATTTTACCTGACTTTTTTAACAAAAAATCTTTGTCCAAAACTTTTTTCTACTTTTCTTGTTATTTTGGGATTTCCCTGACAAAATTCCTTTTCTCACGGGTTTCTTGACCTTCCCTGACCTGAGATCTTGGCAATTTAGACCTTTACTTGACTTTCTCAGACAAAATTGTATTTTCCAGACTTTCGCTGGCTTTCTTCGCTAATTTTGAATTTTCCTTCACTTTACTTGACAAAATAACTTTACCCTTACCTTCACTGACTAAATTCATCGTCCATGACTTTCCTGGTTATTTTATAATTTTTCCCTAACTTTCTTTGACAAGTCTTTTTTCCAGACTTTCCCTGACATCCTTGGCTAATTTATAAATTTTTTATGATTTTTCTTGAGAAATTTTATTTTCCTAACTATCCATCGGCATTTCATGATTTTGCCTGACTTTTTCCATGACAAAAGTCCTTTTCCTAGAATTTTCCTGACTTTCCTAGCACTTTTTTTATTTTCCTTGACTTTCCCAAACAACATTCCTCTACCCTGACTTTGCCTGACAACATTCCTTTACCTAGACTTTCCCTTTTATTCACTTTTTCATTTATATTTCACTTTTCCTTGACAACTTTTGACAAAGTTCCATCTCCCTGACTTTTACTGACTAAATTTATCGCCTTTGACTTCCTTGGCTATTTGATGATTTTTCCAGACTTTCCCTGGTTTTCATGGCTATTTTTAACTTTTCCTCGACTTTACAAGTGCCATCTCTCTGACTTTCACTTACTAATTAATTCAAGGCTTTTGACTTCCTTATGGTTTTTCCTGACTTTTCCTGACAAATTTCCTTTACACCAGATTTTTTCTAGAATTTCCTTGCCCAAGTTCCCTTTCCCTGATTTCCCCTGACTAAATTCATCGCCCTTGACTTTCTTAACTACTGCAATATTTTTCCTGACTTTCCCTGACAAAATTCATTTTTCAGAAATTTTGCAGACTTTCTTGACTATAATGTGGCTACACATCTTACAGTACTTTCTCTTCCTTACTTTCTCTTCCTTCTCTTCCTTTCTTTTACATAAAAAAATATATTATTTTTTTTTTCAAATATTCACGAACCCAGTTTATGATTGGAAAGCATTTCTTCAATTAATTCCCTATAAATATAGAAATAACAAAACGCAACTGACCGTGTGAATTTTCGGTTTAAAGTGAATTTTTCGTTATAAAATATATGCAACAAACAACATTCGTCTATGTAAATTCTGTTTAATGGCTGACTTTTTCCCTCAAGGGATAAAGAATGCAAGAGAGAAAGAGATTAGCGAATAATGGATTGCTATAGGAGAGAAAATATATTAAATATATATAGAATGAGAAAATTGAAAAATACATTCCACACATGCGTGCACACGATAACGGATTTGTCCTATACAGACATATTACATTCCTATATCTCTCTTTTTATTTCTTAGTTCATCAACGCTTCTTGCATCTTAATTATTGAAGGCATTTTTTATCAACATCCAAGTTAAAAATTAAAAACTATTCAAATTCCGTTGGAAACAAAAGATCGAAACGCAAGTATACCATCCCAAATCCCATGCATTTTTAAACGTGTTTAATGCATTTTTTTGCTTCCCCTGTCAAAATACACTGGCTTTGTACTAACCTATATTCACAAGGGCTGGTATCACGATTTATATAAAAAATGATTATACCCTTATTCACGTATATACATTTAAATCATGATCTAGGGCACGTACTGCGTGAGAATGTGCGTGATTAAATAAACCAAGATGAAATACGTTCAATGCAAAATACGTTGGTTTTGTACCCCATTCACAAGGGCATTATGATTAAAAACAGGTTATACACTATTTCCATGTATATTTCGATCATGATCTAAAGCTCTTTCTGCGTGGGAATGCACTTGATTAAGCAAACAAAAAATAAATGTGTTTAATGCAATATTTGCACAGTCAACAGAAATTAGTTTTGAACCCCACTCACAAAGACTTAAAAGACTTGTTACATGATTTAAAAAATATGATTATTCACCATTCGCATGTACATTTCAAACATGATCTAAGGCACATACTACATGGAAATGTGAGTGATTAAACAAAGCAAAAGTTTATGCATTAGGTATATGCATCCTCAGAAAATACACAGGTTTTGTATCTCGATCATTCACAAGGGTCGAAATCATGATTAAACATTAAATCCCATTCACATGTACATTTTAATCATGATCTTGAACACGTATACTGCTTAAGAATGTACGTGATTAAGCAAATCAAGAATAAATCTGTTTAGTGCAATATTTGCATCCCAAGTCCAAATACGCTGATTTTGTACTCAATTAACAAGGGCTCGTATAATGATTAAAAACATGTTAATATACTATTCACATGTACATTTTGATCACGTTCTAGAGCCCTAGTAGGTGAGAATGTGAATGATTACGTAAATCAAGATCAAGATTTGCACTCTCAAGTGAAAACCCCATATCCACATCAGTTGGTGTATCATGATTAAAAAACAAAATTGCATACAACCCATTCACATATATAGATTATAATTATGATCCATAATCTACAGCAATGCATAAGAATGCACGTGATCATGCAGATCAAGATAAACCATAAATCATGATTTCCATTAAACAATTTTTAAAAACTAAAATGCATATAGCAATGCATTTTGCAATAGCAATATAGCAAACTCAATGCGGGACAGTGGCATTCTGGGTAATGCAAATGGCGATCAAATTAACCAGGACTTTCTAGATTGTATATGCCTTATTAATGATTGACATAACCAACCAATAATAAAGTTCTAGTATAATATACATTTCAGAATATTGTGAATTAATTACGATACCAGTATATATATCAACGGTGTACGTAATAAACGAGATTTTAAATGGATATTCACAGTTAATCACAATTTGCTAAAATCACGCTTACAGCTATTGACAAAGATTTTATAAATTATAACGGTAAATCATGATTCACAAAACATTATTGCCAATATCAATGTTCTAGATCATGATTAGAATGCCCATGTGAATGGATGTGGTGAGTGACAAGATTATGCAGCTAGTATTAGACATTTAATTTTAAACATTTTTGTCATTTTCTCCCTTCCAGGCAGAATTAATAACTTGATTTAAATATGTGTGTGTGTGTAAGATTAATGCATACGGCCTATTTAATTTCTAGTGCTGTTTGATGTAAACAAGATTATATATTTTTAATCAATAAATTAGAAAATTGCTTTCTCAAGTGTCTACATG
This sequence comes from Proteroiulus fuscus, assembly GCA_034700285.1. Lineage (NCBI taxonomy): Eukaryota > Metazoa > Arthropoda > Diplopoda > Julida > Blaniulidae > Proteroiulus > Proteroiulus fuscus. The sequence continues at coordinate 11,406 of JAQIXP010004178.1, forward strand.
CAGTTACACTATATATACTTTTACCATTTTGCAAACCTCATTTAAGAGCAATGTCATGCATCGAAATGGCAAGTTAAAATGTTTTAAGACGTTAAATAACTTTAACCATGCAGTGAAATAACTGTATTAACAAGCAATATCCATTACAAGAGTGGCTTGATTTTAATCAGCTAGGCTTAATTAAAATCAAGTTTTTAAATCGCTGTTTAAATCACATGATTGAAGTCATTGAAAATCACAGTTATGGAGTATGATTCCCACTGCAATTGGATTTAGGTTTATACTATTACCCAGTGATTTCGTTGGCTTGAAATTTGGGATTAACGTGTTAAAATTGTTTACTGCATGTCTAAGATCCCTCTATATCCCAAAGATCCCTCTATTTTATGAAGCTCCCTCCATATCCCAAAGCTCCCTCTATATCCCAAAGCTCCCTCTATATCCCAAAGCTCCCTCTATATCCCAAAGCTCCCTCTATATCCCAAAGCTCCCTCTA
>JAQIXP010004179.1:0-11900 GCA_034700285.1 Proteroiulus fuscus
CGGACTACGGCCCCAAAACCTCGGCGTTTTTGCATTATTTTTAAACTGACTTCCGAGGCTATACATATACATAGAGGACAAGTGATTTAAAAAATCAATGGATAAATATAAGGAAAAACTTCTGGGAAGTTTGTAAGAATGAATCAACGTTTTAATTGTGTTTTCCCATTTGTGTTTTCCAGAATTTGTTCCATCGGTTGAACATTGAATATGACCAATATTTCTAATAGTATTAAATTATCAATTGACTTTACCTATGATATTTAACTAATAGATTTTGGATTGGAAAATGTGAAGAGTGAAACACACCTGATTAAATATCATAATTGGTGAAGTTGTAGTGTATAAGGCAAATTACTGACTGACGTAATTACACTTTGAATATTACCTTTGCAATTGGCTTCAATGCCATTTGCAAGGCTGTTAACAAAGTTGTTTATCATCAAAATTAATTTAAAACTCTGGGTTTATGTGTGAGATAGACTCGGAGAACTATTTTAGTTTAATTTAATTTCTAATAGTGAGTGCTATGCCAGAAGCCCTGAACTTCCCTGACATTGAACTTTGAAAATTAGCTGAAAAATGAGTTACATTGTTAAAAGATATGAGATTTTTTTTCTGGAAATGTTTCTATTTCACTCTAAATTAAGATATCATCGCATTTAAGTAAAGATGAGCAAAAAGTATTGCTTTTCTGAAAAACGAAAATAATGATTTCTCTTATTTAAAATCGTGATTTGTACTCCCGCTAAGATTGCAACAGAATTATGGTAGCTACCGTAATGTTAACGAACAAAGTACATTACATGACTATAGAGTGCACGTGCTGATGTACTGCACTATTGTCATCAGTGGAGCACAGGGCAGAACAGAGCATCACCTAGTGAGAACCTTTTGCCTCCTCATAGTGGGGGAAGTTATTTATCAACCCAATTTATTCTTAAACCTATCCCCAGGGGGCGCTTTTTGTTGCCACTATCCTGCCATATAAACTATAACCCTAGGTTAATACTGTTATGAATTTCAGCCAATAGGCTTGTACCACGGCATATTGCACTACCTGGAGGGAATTAGGCTACTCGTCATTCTAATTTGTTCTTAAAGCTGTCACCAGAGATACGATTGCCGTGCCACCTTTAACATTTCCTATTTTAAATTATGTGACAATTCTTCATTAAAATATTTAAATCTGTCAGTAAACTCATTAATTTTTCAGTCTTGGTTTAATCTTGGTTTAAAAAAGAGAATTAATCATGTGATTTAAATCACTACTGAATAGTTTCAGACCATCCTGATTTAAGCAGACATTTTTTAAAAATAGAATTCTATTACATGTATGTAGTTACCTAGAAATTCTTTGTAGTCAACTACTGTAGGCCTAATTTCTCTTCATTTACCAAATTTCCATAAAATATATTGAATTATGAATTATTTCTGGTATATTGAAAAAGTATCTGCTATGCATTACTGCCCTATTTGAGGTTATTTCCAAGAAAGTAAAAAAGCTTTCGTGATGGTTCCAATGACCATTAATCCGCATTTTCTTTTAGTGCCGTATAACTTGTTATTGTGGCTGGATTTAGGCCATATAGGGTTGTGGGATTTCTCGTTTGAATGCTGCCAAGTTGTTAATGGCAAGCGGTATACGTTACCTGGGATATCTGACATTACGTTTAATTTGGATTATATCCAGAGAACCGTGTTGGCAATTAGAGAGAAATTGCATTATTAAATGGTTCTGAATGTTATTTTTATTTCCGCAATTTTCATATTTTATAGCTTGTGACACGGAGTAATAATTCACCCCGTTTTATTTGGTATGCATTGTCACTTTCTAGCAGCAGGCTGCTAATTTTCCGTGAAATAAGACTCCTAGGTTGATAATTTACATATATTAAACCTAGAAAGTTGTCGAGCGCAGAGCCACGGGTGGGCCAATGCAATGCTAGTCCAATGCCACCTATAGAGGCAGTTCTCATTTTCAAAAGAGTTTCATCATTTGAAATATAATTCTATTCTTATTTCCGAAATTACTTATGTTTGAATTATAAAACAAAATTATATGTGAGCACTTGCATGTAGTAATTGGGAAATGTTTATTTTAATATATAAACACTGATTTTGTTATTACATGCCTAATACGTTGATAAAATAAACGTAATGTGCAATGATCATTACATATTACGGCTGTCGACAGCCGAAGGTTTTTGGAGAGTTGAGAACATTGACATTTTGGTAAATCAATATGGTAATTACTCAAATCGGATGCATTGCTGAATTGGGTTTTGCAATTAAACTGTCAGTCGAAAATCATAGGTTTTTTAGTTAGAGTAATCTGGAAATCACATTGCACAAGAAATTTTCTGGAATTTAATGAAAATCTCAACAGGTTGAAATAAGAGTATCGTAAGATATCCTATTCTTGGAGGGATAGCGCGTATTTTATTTGCTGCGCTTTGAAATACGAGTTGGTATTTAATCTTGAAGTTAGACAATTAGTAGATTATGGTAGAATTTCATCCTGGTTTCAAATAAAAATAGTCTAAATAAAATAAGTAGCATAAGCCATTGCCTTCTGAAGTTATTGTCAATACTTTATTAATTTAATATTAATATAGTTGTGCATGCACTGCAGAGTAGTCATTGCTTTTACTTTTAGCTTGGAGTGCCATAGCTGTCGTCATATGGAGACCAGTTTATAGCATGTTACATATATATATCGGCCATTAAAGATGGTAAGACAGCTAAGCACGTGAAGTCCGAACAAGCAGGAGCCATGTCCAAAAAATACATTCAGGTGCTAAGCAATTAGTCCACATTAAGTGGCCCACCTTTGACATACTATGACATGGCGAGTAGCCCGTCATTTACAAGTTAATATTTTCATCAGTTCTTTTATTTTTATTATAATAAACTATTGAAAGAATTTTAAGAAGGATAGAACTCTTGCTATGTATTTTATTTAGATTTTGTTCATTATAGAAACTCTAAATCGATTTGCATATCCATTTAATTACATACTGCAAAGCCACTTTGAGCTTGACTTGTGGGCAAAGGCCCATGCATGCTTCAACAGATTCACTTGCCTTAATCTCATTAAAATCCGTTGAAATGTAAATGAAATTCATGAATATTTGTCGGACTTGATGTACATATACATGTATATATCTATAATGCTTACTTTGAATAGACACAGTTGTAATTTTATTTATTCAGGTTAGACGACAATTTTAGTTATTCCCAAAGCTCCTGAACTTACAAGTTAGTCCATGCAATGCTCTTTATGGGGCTTATGGATTGCTATACTTTCAGATATCTACAGTCAGTAAATTGTTGATGATAGTTTTATTTCCGTAATGCCAATATTCTTGCACTTTTCCAGTTCCTATGGACCCAAATCATCATTCAGTTTTGCTGGAATATTTGTATGCATTTCCATGTTTCAACACCATTTCTATTTTTGTTTCAGGGGAGCTTTTAGTCAGGTTGTTTTAGCGGAAAGCAAGGAGCAACGAGGAAAATTGCATGCCATCAAATGTATCGACAAAAAGGCATTAAAAGGGAAAGAGGATTCACTGGAGAACGAAATCAAGGTGTTACGAAGGTAAGAGTCATCCTTATATTGATTTCACTTAAAAATAGTTTTAGTGGGATCAAGTTTGACTTAAAGCATTCATTTTTTCGTTCACAACATACTGGTAATTGACTCATCGATTCGTTTTTGTTTATTTTTGTAGATTAAAACATCCAAACATCGTGCAGCTAATGGAAACTTATGAAGAGAAAACAAGAGTATTTTTAGTCATGGAATTGTGAGTGGAATTCCATTATAGTTTCTGCATGTTGAATATTTTTCTTTAAAGTATATTATCTTGCTGGAAAAGGTAAAATGGGAAAAGTTTATAAATAATCAGTTTTGAATTCACACTAATTTCAACATGCTTTAAAACGGAAAACAGATAAATAACAAACAGAAACTAACATTTATAAGTAAACTTTCGGTATGATGTTGAAAAAAACTAAATAATACATGTAGTGAAATTGTTACACGAGCCTAATTTAGCATTTCACGCACGTATTGCCTCGCATTTCTTGCCATTGAAAGTCACAGCTGCATTTTTTGTTTGAGTTTTTTATTTCTCACTCATTCTGTTTGCTGTGAAACAAAACACAAATATCAATTTTATGCTGCAGTATACATTTCAATAGATTTGAATAAAATAACGACAGTGGCTTTAGTGCTTTCATTCAGTTTGAAAGCAAGCAGCTATACAAGGTATAACACCTTAAAACAAATTTTTTTTTGGAAAAATCCTTCTTTATCTTGTTAGAAATGGCAAGCACATCATGTGCATTCCTCAGAGATAGAGCCAATTTTGAAAGTATAATCTTTGAAAATGTTTTTGTATAATTTTAGAAGATTTCTTTTATTAAATTGTTTGATACATACCTCGTATGTGTTTAACCTACTTTCTAACTAAGTGCAAAATCTAAACCTCTGCAAAGTGAAAAAAGTACTTAAAAGTATTCTTAAGTTGAAATTTCTGTCAAATTCAAAATGATGATGTGGAATGATTTTTGATTTTATTCTGCCATTAGTTTTAATTTTAATAGTAGTTCACGACTGCATTCCTTCATTCGTTACTGTTACCCCTTGCTTATTTGACAAAGAAAAAAATTAATTTTACCAGAGTAATTATTAGTACTGGTTACACTTGTAGGGTTTTTTAATATCTATTTATATAACTCTCTAGCTGCAATGTCATGTTTATTTATTAACAAAAGTTTGAAACCTTCTCAATAAACATGCATGATATTAATTATGCACATATTTAAATTTCTATGTGTTTATTTAATTAGTTTTTCTTCCAAATTAATTTTTCATGGTGAATACCAAGTCATAAAGTCATTAAACATAATACTTTGGTAAAGGGAATAAAAAAATTCTTAGTCATGTTGTGAATGCTATTGAATTTTTAAACTTTTGTTTCGGAGCTTTAAGTTTTTAGTACAATTGAAGTTAATTTAAGCATGCTTATGAAATAAAAATTATTATCCAAAAGACGTAAAAAAGTCCTTTTCATTATAAAAAGCCATATTTTTGGGCTTGAGCAGTTTAGTAGGCACTATGATTTGAATGGAAATTTTCATTTATCTTTATTATTTATTTTTCTTTTTAAAATGTAGTAAGAATCTTTAAAGATTCAAGGCATAATCAGTTGACTTTGAACATGAATTGCACGTGCTAGTTTGTACACTTGCCACTGCTTGAAAATTCCCCATCTTCATAGGCATTACGCGTTAGACACAGAACGATTTTAAATTATAAATTTTTAAACAGGGTTTCAAAATATCAACTTTTCATTTATTTTCCAGGGTAACGGGTGGAGAATTATTCGATCGAATAGTGGAAAAGGGTAGTTATACTGAGAAGGATGCTAGTCACCTCATGCGACAAGTGTTGGAAGCCGTCGATTATATGCATTCCCAAGGAGTCGTCCATCGGGATCTAAAAGTATGTGACTTGTGCCAATTAATTCACTCTTTACTTCACTTTTATCTTACATTTGTTGGGATTTTGCCTCATTTAGCCAGAAAATCTATTATACTACAGCGCAGATGAAGATTCCAAAATCATGATTAGCGATTTTGGTCTTTCTAAAATGGAAGATTCTGGCATAATGGCGACCGCATGTGGAACTCCTGGTTACGTAGGTGAGTAAGCTTTCATTGAGTTTGTCTTTATTCCATTTTATTGTATTTACAAGAAAATCACTGAAATATAATTACCTTGAAGCGCTGTGCATGGCTTTACAAGCACTATATTAAAGGTATATTTTTTAATATATATATAAAACTAATTGAGCATTTATGTTCTCTTTTAGCTCCCGAGGTTCTTGCTCAGAAACCTTACGGGAAAGCTGTTGATGTCTGGTCAATAGGTGTGATATCATACATATTGTGAGTCATTTTATACAGCGTTAATAATAATTATTATTTTCTTTTAACAAAAGCCTAGCTTTATTAGTTGAATTTTCTCGCATTTAAGACTCTGCGGTTATCCTCCATTTTACGATGAAAACGATGCCAATCTATTTGCTCAGATTTTAAAGGGAGAGTTCGAGTTCGATTCTCCATATTGGGACGACATATCAGATTCTGGTAAGTTTCATAACAAAACACCGTTTTATCTTCATTTGTTGCATGTCATATTGTTTAACAGTTCAGCATATTATGCTCGTTTATTTTAGCCAAAGATTTCATTCGTAACCTCATGTGTGTCGATCCGGACAAACGATTCTCTTGCAAGGGCGCATTGGCCCATCCCTGGTAAGGAGGAAAACACGATTAATTGAATTTGCTATCCTTCTTGCAAATTAATTCTTGCAAATTTCTCTTTAATCGATCAGGATTAGCGGCAACACGGCCAGCGATCGCAATATTCACAGCTCGGTCAGCGAACAACTTAAAAAGAATTTTGCAAAGACGAGATGGAGGGTGAGTGAACCCATTGTTCGTTATCCTTATCAACCATCACTACAGAGCGACCCCTGAGCGCCCAATAAAATTTTTTTTTCTTAAAAACTATGTGATGGACTTTTTATGTTTCCCTGTTGGGTACATTGTGTGAGTTTTAAATAAATTGGCTACTTGTTTAATCAAGTTAAGTAACGCCTTTAATCAATTTACTAGGTTAATCGAGTTAGTTAACATCATTAATTCCCTCATACCCCCCACCCAGGCTCGTAACCCTTGAGGGTAGAATAGATAAAAAATTCAGCTTTTTCTTGATTAACTAATTTAACTAATTTGATTAATCAACTTTCTTGACTTATTAATTAAACTAATTTGCTTAAGAACTTTGCTTGTCATTTAATCAAGTGTACTACCATCCTTACACATTTTAATAGCAAAATTATCTAACTTGATCAATCACATGTTCGTGCTAATCTGAGATGGCCAGTTTCACCAACACCATTTAAATCTTATCCTACTTTTTATGATCATGTGACTTATTTTGTCCAATGAGAATTCAGGAATGTAAAAATAATCTAAGATTAACGTTGATTAAATTAAAACTCTTGTTGGAGTAACTAGCCCTTACTCATTTAATTAAGTTAATTAACTCGATTAACTAAACGATAATTAATCTAGCTATTAATCAAGCAAGGGTGTTAATGGTGTTTAAAATTAATTTGTCAAGAAAATTATGTAATCGAGTTAATCAGCTCGATTAACTTTATAAGTTGATAGTGTTAGCTAACATGATGAAGCGAGTAAGCCAAGTTATGTCTATTGAGGGCTCAATGGTCGATCTGTAGCAGGGTTCATTTACATTAATGGTCCTCACTGTATATATCGGTGTCTTAGAGCACAAGTAGCGAATATCCAATGTGATAACATGGCTCATTCACAACTTGTGATCTAAGCCATCAATATATACTGGACAATCAACAGGGTCAGATTAACATTTGATATACTTGAAATTAATCATTACAATGCCTTTTCTTTTGAAAATTATTTTAATCTTATAACATCTGACTTAAGATGAAGAAACACACTGATTATTATTGGAAAACAAATACGACATCATCTAAAATACTATAGCTCGGTTATTTATTCTTCCAATTTGTAGTTGATAAAACTAAGTAAAAAAAAGTTCAGTTCAGGAATTGATATATAATTACAATTTATTCTGGGAATCTTGATTTCATAAGTTACGGTACTCGGATTTGAAATGCCGGTTTCTCTTATCGGCTTTTGTTTGGATTCTTTAAAGTAAGCCACGACTCGTGGGGAGAGGAGGGGGTGGGAAGAAATTACAGCAGCTCGAGGGATAGATAATAGCTTCTAGTTTGTGGCGTAACCGAGGTTTGGATTATCTGCTGAAAGAAGCTCTAAGTAATTTTATAATAACAACACAGCAAAGTACTTAGAAGCAATTGCTAGAAGGTTTTTTCAGAATTGGTTTACCAAGTAGAAATACAACAGTTGATTCTTAAAAATAATACTATTTATTTCGTTTAATGGAGATACCTTATATTTGATATCTTAAAGATTGATAATATTTATTTCACCAAGCAATTTTTCTCATTATTGTGGACATTGAGCACGAAAATTTGGCGAATTTAAGTTATTTTCATAAAATTTTATGATAATATTATTGTGTGCAGACAAAAAAAATCAAAGGAAGTAATCATTCAATTTCCAACTCTCCATTTCCTTGTAGCTGGAAAAAGTTTTATCATAATCTAATATCAGTATTTTGCAATTTTCTTAAGACGATATTAACTTTTATGTTGAGCTTTTGTACTTTTAAACTTTGTGGTTATGGTTAAGATTGTAAAACCTGTGTTTTATTTTCACTGGTTGTAATCAAAATTGTCAGATCGGCAAAATAAATGCTAGTTATTATGCATAATATATTTTTAAATATCAGGGAGAATTATTATTTTGTCAGGGGAAGTCAGGGAAATCTGTTTTTTTTGTTGTGAATTTAGAATTTAGTAGGAAACTTTTACAAATACTTTTTTGGGGATTTTTCATAAATTTGGTGTTGTAAATATTTTAGCAAGCGTACAATGCAGCTGCCGTGATTCGCAAGATGCGGATGCTGGCGATGAACAGCACCGGTGGATCGACGGAAACACCGCCACCCACACAGCACAATGCCTCGGGGAGGCCACTGGCAACGTCCGCAGTGGACGGGAAAGGGGGCAGCACGGGAATTCCTTCCACTTCGGGAGCTACTCTGGCGGATGAAGCGACCGTGGGAGCGCAGTAGACCCCCAGCATCCTCTTCCTCTCTCTTACAACTCTCCGAGTCTCCTCCTCGTCCTCTCGATTGCTTTTCTATTCGAATGCTAATCGACTTCAAAAGTGGAACAAAATGTCGAGAGAATGAGCGAGGGTTTTATGCTCCACTTATCCTTTGAAGGAAACGAATCTCTTGTACATAAATATATTATCAAATGATGCAAAGATTGAAGTAATATATCAAGTTTTCAAAGTAATCAACGATTTTATTGTAAAGCTATGGCAAAGGTATCATCGCATTAGTACTAGGCTATAGTTTAAAGTAGGACGATACGCTTACGGCCTTCGAGTCTTGAACTTTTTAAATTTATTCCCATGTTTTTCTAGTTAATTTTTCTGAATTCATTCCATCATTGTTTCTAATAATTCTTTTTTTCTTGCACAGTTCGTGCTATGACCCAAGGGAAAACGTAGTTTGCACATGTGAAAGCTTTACGATATTTTAGAAGCGCACGATTCTGATTTTTTTTTGATCCAATGTGAATTTTTTAACCGATAGTTTGCACTAATATCGACATTTTTCAACAAAAAATTTTTAATAGTTTTAATCCTGGCTTGAGATTTCTTGTTGTATAAAAAGTTTTCTTTTAGCATTATTGCATTTTAATAATTTCGGACATAGTCCGCTTTATAACCATAACCATATTTTAGGGAATTAACGAGGGTTCGCCCTCTTTAATTAATAAGTTATAAAACAGTTTGGGAACAAGTATTTTATTTCGAGTAAATGTAGTTAAAATTGATCAAGTTTACAAGTTAAAAAATGAAATGCTGCTTGTTTTTGTTTAAAATATCAGAGACAGACTGGAAAATGCCATTTTGTTTCGGAAAAATCTTTTGATATTTGTGAGCAATTCATTTTGTTATCGGTCCCTTTTGATAGAAATTTAGGCATTACAATTTGCAAAATTATTTATATTTCATTTCTACTAGTAAGATGAGCTGCCCAGGTCCCTGCCATGAATGATCAAATATGAAATAACAGGAATTAATGCACTCGTAATTATAAACCCAGTTTGAAAGTTATGGGCCGACATTGGACAGTGTCACTGTTCGATGCTCTGCTTTGTATGTTGTACTTAATTTCTATAACCCGGTGAAATCCTGGTGTACAAGCTAGACCAAGTTTATCTTATCTTTGTTCATACTCGAAGGCAAATGCTATACATATTACCTCCCAGCTCTTTTGAAATCCCGTAAATTTGCTATAACCGCCTAGCTACTAAGGCGAAGGTTGTCTTATGTTGGCTTTTCTCGCAGAACAATCCCTTGTAATATATATACATATTATTAATATTATTATTATTGTTATTCCTCCTTCAAAGTCGTTCACTTTTTTTGTACTTTTTTGATTACGTGCGTTTCACCTCCCCTGTAGAAATTTATTAATTGCCCCGTTTGGTTGTGATGCGGATCCGGTGCAAACATTGGAGCTCCATATACCAAATAATACATATTATATATAAAGCGTGATTCAAGCACTCACGATTTGTTGTCAAAGTTTAAAAAGTGTGATTGTGTGCGCGTGCGGATTATTGTCGTTGCATTTCTTCGAACCGGTCTCGTTTTTCTTTGTTGCAGAATGCTCAGGACAGTAAAAATGCATACAAATATTTCACATTTTTTTTCCCTTCATACTCTTGATTTCGTTTAAAACTCACTTATGGGCGACCCTCTAGTGGTTATCACTACTTTTTCAAAATAATGCACAATTCTGTAATTGTAATTCTGTAATTGGACTAACATGACGTGAGGACAAAACTATGCAAATGTTGGAAATATGTTGGGGCCAAAATGTCATGAAAATGCAAACAAATTATTTTTTTCAACTGCAAAATTCTCATTTTAATAAGTTAATGGCATCATGCAATAAAGAAAAACGAACTGATCGAGTCTTAAAATTCCTTCAAGTTTTTCAAAGTAACAAACTATACTTCCATTATTTTTAATCGTAACTGAAATAATCAATGCCAAATCTGTAGCATATTTAAAAGTAGATTCTGTAGAATAGAGCAATATAAATGGAATTAGCAAAAGATGAAAGCATTTTGGGCCAAGGAAGTTCAAATTAACATAAGGAATTTTTTGTGTGTAACTGAGACGGGTATGTTTTAAATGTTTCCACTTGAAAATAGTTTGGGCAGTGTTTTTGTTTTCTATTTTAGAGAATTTTTTGTGGAATGAATGTGTTTAATGTGGGTTAGTAAATTAAAAGTTTTATTTCACGTGTTTTTAATTGCAGGTATGTTTTTATTGTGCTGTATTAGGGGAATATTGAATTGTTTAATGAAAAATTGAAATGATTGCCAAAGAATTTGTGTTTTGAGTAGGAAGTTGAACAAACAACGAACGATTTATAGTTATGTATTGTACAATTTTTTGAATCTCTCCTACCTGTAGAGGTAATAGTTGAAACTTTAAAAGGCCAATCCTGACTACGAACAAAAGATCTTGTGTACACTTTTGCATTTCTTGGCATCATTTTTTTGCTTTATTTGTTTTTATTAAATGTTCATTTTTCCAAACAACCTTTTCTCATCTCGGTGTTAATAAACTTTAAGGAATAACTCCTTAACAGTTCTTTTATGAACAATTTCTGTCTTGTATTTCATTTATATAATTCAGTTGTATTGTGCTTATTTGTGTACTATCATAACATTATATTTATCCTTCACTTAACGGATTTATAATTTGATCTTAATTTTTAAATATCAATTTGAGACTTTGGCTTATGTTCCTGAGCAGGTTTCTGTTACCCGGTATTTTATTGCTTAGGGAGCGTTCAAATAATACAAAACACTTGCACTTTAGGCCCCCACCTCCTCCTTCCATGTAGGCGGATACAGGTGGAGGACAATGGGGAAAATTTCCTCCCCCTCCACCCCCTTAGCCAGAGAAAATTGCCCTCTCCTCACTTTTTTTCATGAAATTGTGTCCTCCTTCCCTATTCCTTAGCAAAATCCAGTGAATCCTGTATCCACCCCTGTCTCCTTCAAATATAACCAACCCAATGAAAAAAATACTTCAATGAAACTGCAGTTTTTTTTCGAAAAGCTGCAGTCTTAAACTGCAGTTTTTCTGGG
>JAQIXP010004180.1:0-11895 GCA_034700285.1 Proteroiulus fuscus
CCCCTCCTCCCCTCCCCAAAGAAAATTAATTCTTCTCACCCCCTCCCCCCACCCTTCTTGTGAAGTTCCCTTAATTAACTTTGTTTGGTTATTATGTTTATGGTTTGTGTTCATATAACTGTCGAATGTAGTAGGCCTAACCAAAAATTAATAATGAGGACGGTCAGTAGTGTAGGCCTTTAATGTTCTCGTTTTTCAAATAAGACTCAATTTTGAATTTTTTTTCGTCTATAGCAAATAATAATGCTGTCAGGTCCTAACTTTTCTCTCTTCTTGCCCTAGTGTTTAAACGAGAATGAGTGTAAAAAAGAAACGATGAAGAAGTTGTGGCTTCGTAAACTTTAGATCAGTTGGTCCCTTGCGAGCCGTGAAGTTGTCTCCAGGCAGCAATGTGTCAGCCCTTAAGGCCCCCCCCCCCCCCAACTCCCCCCCTCTTACATGAGGTATATATATATACAGGGCTGTTGTTAAGTGCTGCAGTTATACACTATCAGCAGCATCCCTTCTCTTCTATATAATTCGCCTGATTCATTTTGTGCTCTGTACGTGAGTGGCTCACGATATAACTTTTGTAGACGTGATATTATAGGCCTTGCAAGCCAAAGAAAACCATTTAGTTTCAACGAAAAAAATAGCTGAATTCTACTAAGAAATGTTTGTCCAATATTAGCCATACATTTCTTAACGTTACAGCTATGCTACATACAATAATCCCGAGTTGTTTATTTGATAACCATCTTTAATTATATTGAACCCTTTGTAAAGGTTTCTTTTGGGGTTTTTTTCCCACTCTTAAATGAAATATTAGACATTCTTCACTCGACTGTTGCTAGATGGAAAAAAATAAATGAGTAAAGCATACAAATATTAATAAGACGAGTCCCATTTAACATTGCAACCGTTATCATCTGCAGCCCAATTGTTTTGAGTTAAATTAAAAAAAATGTATGTCTGGATTTGCAGTTCTTTGAACATGAGTGCTGAATTAAATTGAAAATCTATTGTGCTTCTCATTTGTGTTTTGATCTTGAGCCTCAGTACTGACTATAGGAAATATACGAGTGAATGTACATGTAGGCATACATTGTAATGCAGTTTTGAAGAAATGTATGCAGACAGGGACCGTCCATATATTATGTCATCAAAAAAGCTGATTTTAGACTCCCACACTCTTCCTCATCAATCCGAATGGCCAATCGAAAACCACATGAGTCCATTTTTTTGCCGAAAATTAGATATTTGCATATAATTGTAGCTAAAGTATTGTTCTTTAATCAATAAAATGTTGGGGTAAGATGGAAAAAAGCTGCTCATTTTGACCACTGAAGATGAAGAAGGCCAAAATTACTATGTATAAAAGTTTGGGGTATAAAGTACCCAGATTTGGGTATATATGGGTTAAGATGGACTCAAAACAAGTAGATTTCTTTTGAGGAAACCGAAATGCGGAGATGCATCCCAAATTGCAAGTTTCTATCTTAAAAATTAATTTCATAATTTTTTTAAAAGATCTAATTTTTATGCAATATAATCTCTTTATTTTCTTCATTTTTCTCCCAACAAGAAATCTGGACTCATGTGACTTTTGATCTCAGCTCTTCATTTATTGCTGACTTTTCTGAGACTAGAAGATGTTTCTTAACAGAAACTGTTTATTAAAAAATGTTAGGTTTTTGGCTTATTACAAAACAAGTTTATTGCATTTGCATCAATTTTTTTTCCAAACTTTAGTTTATAGTTGTTTATTACTTAAATTGAATATATATTCAGCAAATTCTTATACTTTTGATTTAAACTTAATTTTTTTTCAGCAGCTTTGGATAAATGAAGGGTTGCATGCTTCCTATTATTTGGGCTAATGGTTTCTTTCGCTATGTCTGCCAACAATGAGTGAAAAGGAATATTAATTGCATGCAAAAATCCTCTTTTAAAAATTGTCCCAGAAAGTATTTTGGTTTGATAAACTCGTTAAGTCTGCATGTAGGCCTAGCTCGATTGACAATGCATTCCAACAATGTTGATGAAGGGCTTTCAAGATTTGATTGAATTTTGTTTTTTATGGTTGCATTTACCCTGATTGAGGCTTAATTAAGGCCTATTTAGACATTCTTTATGTTTGGCCGTCGAGCTTTTATTGTTTTTTGTTGCTTCTGTTGAATGCATTTTAACACAATTAATTTTGGTTATACTGCTGCATTCAAGTTTTTTTAAAGAGTTTCGAAAAATATATTAAAACTGTTCACAGTTGACTGAGTGTTAATAGAAAATTTCCAATCTCCTATTCACCCCCATGTTCCAAATTATTTTTTTTATTATTATTTTGAGTATAAATAAGGACCTGTAGTAAAGAGCACGTAGCAACAGATCGGATTAACCGTTTTCCCAAACATTAATGGCATAACAATGAACTCATTTCTTACCCCATGCTGTTTCCTCGGTAATTCACTATTTCCAATAAAAAAAAATCACTCGTTATCTATAAAGGTTTTCTTAAAGTGAAGATTTTTTTCTTAATCAAAGTGAAAAAAAGAAGTAATACCGTGTGCATGCTCCCCTTCCTTATTTTTTGCTATATGGATTATTTGTTGTACATTATCAAATTTTCTGTTTATATTTGAGAAAAAACTTCTTAAGCTTTTATAAGTCCTCGTGTGATTCTTCTGCACGTTTTATAATTTTTTTTTCTTCTCGTCTCTGCTGTTTTCTTATTTTTATTTCGTGTGGGAATTTGACCTTTTTTTGTCGCAAGGTGAAGCAACTGCCAGCCGCCATTAATACTCTGTACAATGAAACAAGTCTCATTTTTCGATGGAGAATTTTGAAAATCTTGCTCAGGTTTTGTGCAAAAATTGGCACATGGTTTGGGGTCCTATATCTATATGATTGCAGTGCAAATTTACTTCTGGGTGAATTTATGTTAAAAATAGGTCCGTCTGACTCATGCAGGTACCAAATTAAATAGATATTTATGTCTACATGTATTTATAAACTGACGAATTGACACTTGATTTCAACAGACTTTAGGAAATATAACAAAATTTCACAAAATTCAACAAAATATCACTATATTTTACGAAATATTGCTAAATTTCATTAAATATTAAACAATTCTACAAAATTCAACAAAATATCGCAAAATATAACTATTTTATGCCTATACTTATTCGATAAGAAAATAAAATATAAAATACTTTCAAAATTGATAGACATGAAGTATTACATGATGAGAAAGCTCTGCCTTATGGCATCACTTCAGTGGAAAATTTTGCCTGTATTTTAAGTGTTTTTCTTAAATATTTGGGAATAACATAATTATTTGATTTTGGGGAATGCGGGCATTTTGAATACCTTACTATTAAATTTGTCTTTTAATTTTTTATTAATAATTAATATTATAAATTTTATTAAATAATTTATTATAAAGTATCATTAAAGGATGGTTATCGCTGACCAAATGTTAGTTACTTGCAGTTAATAAAATAGATTCAAAAACTATAATTACCCAGGTTTGTTAAGCAATATTTTAGTAATGTTATTGATATTTTTTCAAATCATAATTTAAATCTAAAAATTCGATTTTGTTTTAAAATAATATTTCTCAAAACTCAAGTTTTTTATTCACTCAGCTTGAACTCATATGCTCATCCTGAATATGTACCTTTATATAAGGACATTATTGTCAATTTTTTCCCCTTTTCCCCTATACTAATTTCCAACAAATTGATCGGGCTATGTTAATAAGAGCCAATCCCCTAAAATGTCTTCGAAATTACAAGTGTAGCAGCGCTTCATTAAATATCCTCAATTATAAATGAGTTAGTAGTAATTACCAAATGTATTCATCATTTAGTATGCAAATATGTATCGGGGCCTGGATTTATTTTTGGGGAATTGGGTTTAGTTCTTGGATGCAAGATGTATCCGAAAACTCTTTTGTTCTGCAACAAACTGCAATAGAGATAATTTCATTTGGCACTTGTTTGCATTTGCACATAGATTTTTGTTGGATCAGTATAGGTTTTCCTAATGCTTTTCATGGCAAATAATCAGACCAGAATTATTCATGAGTCGTTCCTAGTCGTACCATCCTCAAGAGATGTTTTCACTTCATCAGGACGAGAAAAAAAAATCTAAAGATATGTTTCCGCACCAGTATTTAGTAACGAGCATAGCTTAATGTGTAGAAATTTCCAAGCCACTAATTCAGAAATATTCTTCTTGTTTGTCTCTCTTCATAAAATGGATAGTTTTTAGGTATTGGGTAGGCCTACTACTACTGTAGACTGTGTTAACTTCACGCTGTCGTCAGAACATAAATTTTACGCAGAAAAATGTCGTTCAGAGTAAACATACAAATTAAATTGTCTTAGTTAAATATAGGGAAGCTAACAATCCCTATAAATATTCATCCGATTTCGCCATTAACCAGAGCCGATGTAAAAAAGAAACCTATAAAAGTAACTTTTCTTCAAATATAGAGAACACTAAGAAAATTACATTTACTGCAGTAATGAAATTAAATCAAACTGCGTGGGGCCCACTTGTATATACTGCTCCAGTTTTATGATAATAAATTACTTCAATAATATAATCTCTGATAGAAATGATGGTTTATATTAATGCAATTAGTCTTAGATTATTTATGTGCGTAAGGGGATTCCATAGATTATTATTAGTTTTTTTGAATGTATAAATATATCGGCTGATAGTGGGTACTTTAGAAATTATGTGTATTGTTGAGGATGGATATTTTCTACAATTTACTGGATATTCCTAAAAATTTATTAACCTTTTATTTTTTTAAGGGGGCGTTTGCCATGTGAATTGGGTTTCTACTGCCATTTTCTGGAATCGTTACTGTTATTTATATGTCTACAGTTCATACGAAAAATATGAAAAATGTTGTAGGCCATACTGCTAAAGTAAATATTTGCGATTTTTTTTTTTTTTTAAATTGTTAGTCAGTGAATGTGACAGTGATGGACTGCCTTATTAAATAACAATCCTCGTGTTATGGGAACCTTTGTCCATGTCAAATTTAGTTAATTAATAATTGGTTTCAATAGAATTTGTTTAAAAAGTCTAGGTATACTATGTAATTTGTTACAAAAAGATTTAGGCAGAATTTGTTTCGGAAATTAGGTGAACAATTTTTGCCCAAAAAAACTGTGTTAATATTCTGCATAGATAAATTCATTGTACTATAGAGACTTTAATAAAAAGTCCTACCAAAATATCTAATCCATAGCCTGTACTAGAGCATCATAATAGCTTACGTCATAGGGAGGTCACTATGTAGTAAGCTCATGTATGCCAGAAAATTCGTTGTCCAATTTATAACATTTTCGTGGTGATGAACTGATATTTTCAACATTTTTGTGAGCTTTTCAGTATTATATTAATGAACTATAGGCAACAATTTCAGACGGTAAAATCTCCTTTTCAATTAATTTTATTCTGCTTATATAGTTTATTAAATAACCTCTAAATTGAGTTAAAATTTATTTTATTTTATAATTAAAAGATGTACATTATGACATGCAGAATTTTATTTACGATGTAAGTCAGTATTTACATTATACAATGTAACCTTATTTATTTTAATTTGTTGACTGGTAATGCTTTAACGTGTAGGCCTATAAATGTTAGAAGTCAGCATTCTGAAATATTAGGTTAAAATCTTTAAAAAGATTTAAATATGGTTTATGTGATTATAAAAAAAAAACTTGAAATGTGAAGTATTTTCATAGATTATTGGCTAAGCTTATGTTTTTATTAAAGCTTTTCTAACTAAAATATATAATGCCAAAGAGCAAAATGCAAGCCACTTGCTTTTAAATTAAAAATAAAATGAGATAAAAATGGAATGCTCGCCATAAGCTGTATGCAAATATGTATTTGTATAAATAAACATCCAGTTTATTCAGCAACTTTATTTTTGTTAACTTGTAAGCATTCATGCACCATTTACATTATATCAATTTTAGTTTTTTTTTCATTTTTAATGCAAAAATTCCTCTTTAGATGTATAGGTAATCTTCAAATTGCGGAATATTTTTCTTTTAGTTCATGCATATATGCATGAGCAGTCAAAAAATAATATCTTTCTGTTGCCTGAATAAGGTTTTTTTTTTAAAAACCTAACATGCCTTATTCTTCTGTATACTTCATATATAAAGGATTTTGTGTAGGGAAAAAAGGAAAAAAAAATTAAACTGTGGACCCAAAAATGAAAGCTTCTTATGACAGCAACAAATACTAGCAATCTTATCATTTCTGGCAGATTGGAGTTTTTTTGTGAATGTTATTTTAATGTATTCTGTTTTCTTTGGGCAGGAATCTGTTGGCAGTTAATACTTTAGGCCTGGCAGAATTCACTTCAATTATTCAATTTAATCCCAGTTTGCTTTTTCCTGCTAATTCCTTCTTACTTTGCTTTTGTGTTTTCTGTCTTCTCGTTTTTTGTTTTGTTTTACTCGTATAAGCTACTTTCACCTTATTTTTTATCTTAACATTTGGTCCTACTGCATTCTCAATGCCTTATACTCAT
The DNA here is from genome assembly GCA_034700285.1 of Proteroiulus fuscus. Lineage (NCBI taxonomy): Eukaryota > Metazoa > Arthropoda > Diplopoda > Julida > Blaniulidae > Proteroiulus > Proteroiulus fuscus. Next base: position 6,551 of record JAQIXP010004180.1, read on the forward strand.
ACAAGTTTCATTTTCGAGATTTTTATTGCCAGTGCAAATATTTCCTTTTTAGTTGTTTTCAGTCTGTAATCCAAATACTTTGTACTCGTTTTTTCGTAGCTGAATAAGTTATGAATTTTGCTATTATTATTTTTTTTAGATTTTAAATTCAACTAAATTTTAAACTTTTTACTCTCTAATCTTTAAAGGGAAAGTCCCACTTTGAAAGAAGAGGGTTGTAGGATGAAGAGCTGGATAAATTAGGATAGGCACTGAAATTGCAATTGAATTTGAGCCCACCAATCAATAAATTAAATGTCCTGAATACATGGATTTGGATATAAATAGAAAGCCCAAATAAGCACCATTTTACTGACTGTATGTAGCGCCCTCTACTGGATAAAAGGCATCAGCTCTCATGGAACACGTAGACATACATATCATAGAGGGCGCCACCAACTTTCAGTGTCTGCTGAAATCTATGGAGAAATGGTGCCTAAGTTTTGGTGCCACTTGTTACAAACTGGAACTTTCCCTTTAAATCTCAAATATGCCCAATATGGTACTATCGTAAAACAATAATGTGATGGCGCGAGAGATCTATAATTCTTGAAATTTTTTATTGAACAGAACAAAAATTCTGGGTTTATTTTATAAAATGTATAGAGGGCGTTCTGAAACTCCACATGAAAACATTGACTAGACCCATGGCAAACATTTTCACATTTTGCTAAACATATTTGCCTATATTTTTTGCTTTGTTAATCTTGATAACTTTACATAATTCTCAGAAGCAAAGGCATCTTGGCACACTACCATATTATTTTATTTTCAATATTTCATGTTTTTTCACTTGTGGTACGTAAGTCTATACTCATGTAAATCTAATCTTTAATTTACTACGGCGCATCTATAAAAGTCTTTTTTATCGACTTTGTCATGCCAAAAATATGAAGTAGTTTTTTTTTACCGAATTCATAAATTATTCAATTATTGTTGCAGTTTTTTTATAATAGGCACCGCATCAATATCTTTTATTTTTCCCCTTTCTGAAAAATATGCGCAGCAATATTTTTACGCCAGCGTAAATGTTTTAGAGCATTTTCCATAATACATCTCTCGTCTTTGTATTGATAATATTAAATTATATCCACATTTGAAATATAGCATTAACTTAATTAAACCTTCTCCTAGATCCAACTTATTAAATTTTCACGAAGTGCTTTCGGTCGCTTGTTCATTGCTTGTGGGAAAAAGTGGGCCCCTAACTTGTTGCTAAATTTATTTTTGTCCCGAAAATTAATCTCTGGGTATAAATTAAAAACATATTCCACTGTATAATACTTAATAATTATGCTTCGTGTTTTCTGTATTTAACGCAGATGTGATGGAGCTGAGGTTTTCTATTCCCTTCGGTGGTGTGTTTGTTATAGAAAATGCTTTGTGAAATACTGTGCTTTTTCTCTCTGTAGCTTTCTAATAAAAATACAGAAAGAAATTGGAAAACACCTGCTCTCTTCTTACCTCATTTCGTATTCACTTTGGCATGCATGCAAATCCCTTATTTTTATGCCTTTTACCTAAACGGACCCACACACACACTGCTTCTTTAAAATATATATTCTGTTGGACACGGCTATTCTAAGTCGACTTTTTATCTCTAAGGAATTGAGAAAGAAAGCGAAAAAATGAGAATATAGAAGACGAATAAAAACAATTTCATTTTTCCTGAAATGATTTAAACATGCCCAGTGGTGAGGAGAATGCTCTGGGAAATACTATAGTTATTTTTTTGGTGAAGGAAATGGTCATTCTTGCACCAAACTCAATTTTTTTTTTCCAACCTATTTTTACGATTGCTTCGCGACATAATTTGAAATCAACTTTTTTATTTCTACTTTTTTCTGGGGTGAATATTTAGAAAATGAAATTGTAAAATTTACTGCTATAGCTGACTTTTTACAGGGTTGCCCACTGACCTGTAAAAGTAGGGAAAGATGAAAAATATATGGGTAAAAGTCAGGCAAGAAGCTTTTCATAATCTTTTGGCAACCCTGCTATAATTGGGGTATTGCTGAAGTACTTAGACATAATAATTCTCTAATATGAAACATGAATTAAAGGGAAAGTCCCACTTTGTGACCAGTGATAATAAAGTTGTTCACACGTACTAGATATGAAATCGCTGTGACAATAATAATTGCAGCAGTGTTCCATGTTGAAGAAATCATAACGTTTGCCAAGTACATGTTATAGGCGCCATTTTTCCATCGATTTCAGCAGACACTGAAAGTTGGTAGCGCCCTCTAGGTCTAGGACATGCATGCATGCGTACGTGTTCCATGAGAACTGATGACGTTACATACTGTCAGTAAAATGGCGCCTACTTGGACTTTGCTTTTTCAACCAAATGCATCTATTCAGGACATTACATGTAATGATTGGTGGGCTCACATGAATTTTAAATTTCCATGCCCTTTATAAGTTTTCATGCTCTTTCTCTTACAACCACCTTCTTTAAAAGAGGGACTTTCCGTTTAATTAGAATGTGTACTAAATAATAATCATATTAAGTAATGATAATAGTTACGTTGTTTTGTAATCCTGTGTATATTGAGCCATCAGGCTAAATGAGAATTTATTTTTAATTATTATAATTATTTTTAATATAATAATTATTTTAATTATTATAAAAATTATATTTTTTTTGTAAATTTGAATGCGATGAATTTACCCATGTTGACTTTGTTTATTAGTTTATTTGTAGCATTATTTATTATTTAATATAAACAATGGAGAGAAGCATCAGAATAATTTATGTCTATAACTAATTAGTAATTGGCAGTGACAAAAATACATTTGATAGCACCATTGCGTGTGATTTAACCCACAATGGACCATCTCAGGTGTGATAAACTCATTAATTTATAGATCACTTTGAAACGTTGAACTGGTCTACTTCTAGGCCATTGTTAAGCATTATATCTAATGCTTTGAATAATTAAAAGTGACTAAAATGCATTAGATAGTACCACACTGGTCCATCCATTATCTATCCAGTGCTTTTCAATAATTCAAATTGACTGCAAATGCATGAGGGTATGCCTTAAGTGCATGGCATACTGAACCCTAACACTGCATGGGTAATGCATCAGCTATAAATATGTACATGTAGTTAAACTTAATAAATTGCATTGATTTTGCGCAAAATATGAGCTATTATAAAATATTATTCAATGTATTTATTTGACATTTTAATATTCTTGATGTTAAGTCATCATAAAGCAATGGTATTTTTAAGAAAAGCTGATTGACTTATACATAAATGCAAATATTGCTCAAATAATTAATTTCTCCTTTCGATATTTTTAAAAAATTCCAATTAATTTTCAGCCTGTTGTTTAATTTTAACAATGTTGTTAATACTGGATAAATAGCTCTCTCATTATACGTCCATTTATTTTAAATCTCACTTTTGCACAATACACAATACAGTTGTTTCAATTTGCAAATGTGAAGATGTAACATGATTTTTCATATCATTTTAATGTAATTTGTTTCTGCTTAAATGTATTAGTAAATTCTTTTCGCTTGGGGAATCCATATGCTTTAGACAAATTTACGATTTAAGTTTCCTTTTTGTGTTTTGTCATATATATGCTAGGAAAGTAGACGTGAAAACACGATTTTATTTCTGCATTAAATGTCTTGTTATGGTTTTTAAAATTTCACTCAGTAAATCTGTATTTGGATGAAGGATTACATTTATGGAGATATATAGTCTTAAGAGAAAAGCTTGCAAGAACGGTGCTTTGCACAGTTGGAACTATCATTATGGAATCCATGCATTTAGATTTTCATAATAATTGCATTTAGGCATTTCCCTGTAGATTGAGACAAAAGAATTGTTGTAATACCCTTGTTTTCTTGTAGGAATATAAAATATGCATCAGGAAAATCAATAGTTGTTTTGGAATAGCAAATTGTATATGTATCAAACAAGTGTGTATTTTAGTTTAAAGTAGCATTGCAAAATGCACCTTAATGTAATTTATTGTATGCCTGTTTTGCCTTCATGTTTTTTTGGGGTAAGGGAGCGTTAAAATATTACGTTAATTATTTTCGGGAGTAAAGGTTCTTATTTGGACTTGTTATATAAAGAAATTGGGTTTTTTTTATAGTTGACCGAATATTTGAAGCAAAATAGTTATACCATGAAAACCACTAGTAGTAGGCGTGTTTTGGCGTTATTACCCTGTCATACGCTGTAATTATCCATGCAGTTTATACAAGTAGTTCTTAACTCTATATATATATCATAGGATATAAGCAACACGCTAAAACGCAAAGTTCTTCATTTGATGAGTTTCCTGTACGAAGCATCCATAATTTCTGTTACCTCATTTGGTACACCACCTGTTTAGGTAGATAGCAGGTTGGTTACCCTTTTGGTTACCCGGCATCGTTATCCAAAACGATAAAACTGCTAGCGTCAACAGTAAAACGCTCAAGGTCCTATAACTATATGTATCCAAATGGTAACAGTGTAATAACGTCAAAACACGCCTAGTATTATAAGTTATTGGTATCATGGTATAAATTTGGCCATATTGGCTAAGGTTTAGGAAGATGTATGGGTTTTTTCAAAATTTGGCAGTCCAAATTGATTCATTTTATCATTCAGTCTAAGCTAAAGTTAAGGACACTTTACTAAACTAAAAATAACAGCGGTATTCACCAATCTAGATTAAAATTAAACTTAAGGTTAAGCCATGGAAAATTCATTATCTAACCTCAAGTTTAAAGGTAACTAAGGTCGGTGAATACCGCTATAATTGTTAGTTAAGAAGGTTGAGTATGTCTCTGTTTTGTAGTTATTATTTAATTAGTTATTATTTTTGAACACCCTGTATGGTAGCTTGGCTATTTTTGCTATTGCCTTGCTATAATATATCAGAAAGAGAAATATGCGGAAAAGCCATTCTTGTAAAGGTTTCATGTTTTAACTTAAACCATTTCTATTTTATCTTTAAGTAATGCAATTTCTTTTATTTTCTTTGAATAGTGAAATGTTTTCTGACCTAAAAAGTAGGTTATTTTCTTGAGTGTGTGTGTGCATATTGTTGAATATGCAAGGTGTAACTTCTTTTATAATTTTAAGTATCTGAAGGAAGTTGGAGACTTTTTTTAGGAAGTTGATGCACTTTGCTACAATGACCATGCTTTTAATCTTAAGGATTTCATTTCTTTGCTTAAACACTTAACTCTCCTGCATGTAAAACGTGACATTTGTAAATGGGGCTTAGTTTGTTCAACTTAACATCATAGGCGCATTTAGGGGGGGGGGGCCTGGGGGCCCGGGCGGC
>JAQIXP010004181.1:0-11894 GCA_034700285.1 Proteroiulus fuscus
TTAATATGTACCGGTAATTAACATGGAGATTCCCATAGGAGCATGCATTTTCTAAAAGTGTGGACAGCCCCCTTAAAGAAATTATGAGTTTGCAAAATACATATTTGGCGCCATTTTTTAATAGTTTCAGCAAGCAGTGCTATATGATGGCGCCCTCTAAGACGTGTATGTCGATGTGTTCCATGATAGCTGATGTCTTTTATCCAGTAGAGGACGCTACACAATGTCAGTGAAATGGTGCATATTTGTGCTTTCTATTTACAACTAAATCCACATATTAAAACCATTTTATCCAATGATCGGTAGGCCCAAATCCAAATGCAATTTCCATCTCTATCCTAATTTTCAAGATTTTTTTTCCTATAATCAACTTGTTTCAAACTTGGGACTATCCCTTTAAGAGGGCAAGCAGAATTCGCTCCATTTGATTCTTTTGAATAGCCTCAGTTCACTCATTTATCGAACACGTTCAACGATATTCAAATCATGCTCTAAAATGGTAATGCAATTTAATTAAAATTTTAGGATTCCAGCAAGACCCTCTATCGTATATATTTTCTTATTAATTTAATTCCAGAAAAAAATCCGATTTGGAAACCAAAACATGTTCCAAAAGCTTTCAATATATGGGCTGAATGACGTGCTTATAGCCTATCTTATGAGAATTTTATTCAAACATTCTTTTGGTGATTTTTATTCTCATATATATTTTCCACGGGTGCACCCGACATCAGCAATGTATTCCAGAAATTCCTGCATATCTCTCTCTCTATGTTGCGAGGCACATCCTGCCAGTAATACGTACCAATGCATTTTCTATATTCATTTAGGTACTAAACTGACAAGTGCTAAGGGCAAAATCACGACAGGAATTTCACAGAGTGAAGGAATTTAAAATAGCTCAAAACTGTCAATAAGATGAATTCTGGAACTGTTAGGAGTACGATATGACGCCATTAACTCGGAATGAATGTCTTTCCTTATAGGAGCGTGTGTGGCTATGACAGCTTGTCATATACTTAAATGGCGTGCCAAATAAATGCTTTGCACATGTTTATTCATTTAGATGTTTTATAACGTATCACGTACAACATATATAATTTCCCTACAAATGTTGAGGAGCACAACTATTCTTGGAAATGCATATTTTAAATAATAAATAATAAGAATATTAATGTGGGCAACTTTTTTTCTGCCAGAAAAGTTTGGATTTATACAGAAATAAGATGAGTAAGTTGTATACACCAACAACAGAACAGGAAAAGCAATGCGGCAGGGGGCAGGGGGAAGGGGGGGGATAAGCGAACTTAGAAGGTGATTCCACTCGTGCATATAGTTAAATTCGAACAGAGAGCCAAAGTCTACCCCCCCCCCCTCAAACCATGACTCATCATAGATCCGCTACTGTATAGCAATGTATAATACATATACGAGTGTAAAATGCGACTACCAGTATAGTTCTCTATTAAAGCCTGGCTCACACATGTGAGAAATGTAGGCAGAAGTATGACACCCACTATATTATGTAGGCCTATATATAACGCCTATATGTGGGATTATTCCGCAATTCCACGCATACTATAGGTCCTTATAAGGACAAATACAAAACAATCAAACTAAATACGTTTAATTCTATAGAAAAACATTAGTCTGTTCAATTTTCCCTGCTTCTTCTGCCATGGAATCAGTTTAGCACGAGGCTCGCACGTGCCTATTCCATAGATACTTGCTAAATTATGCACATGCAAGCCACGTGCTCAACTGGTTCTAAAGCAGAAAAAGCAGGCAAATTAAACAGACCTTGTCAATAGCAAATATTTGAACCTTATTTTATTATTTATTTTTGTATGTAACAATCATATATGATTTCTCCACTTCACTCTTTTATTTTTTCAGGGACTAATATAAGGTTCAAACCATCTAACCATATCTCACTGCCCATGTGTTGAAGTAATTAAAGGGAAAGTCCCACTTTGAAAGAAGTGGGTAGTGTATGGGAGAAAGCGAATGAAAAATTAGAAAATGCATGGAAATTGCAATTTGATTTAAGCCTACCAATCTGCTGAAATTTATGGAAAAATGACGCCTAAAATGTATTTAGGAAACGTCGTGATTTCTTCAATAATATAGAAACTTTGCTGCAATTATTATTGTCACGGCCATTCATATTTAGTAAGTGCGTAGAATTTAAATTTTACTTGCTACAATGTGTGACTTTCCTTTTAATTGAGATTGGTTTTCAGTTGGGCCATCTCAATTCTCCAGCTCACTTTTATGTTGATTGAACAGCAATTAGTCTGTTTCCAACTGTGTTGTACTACTGTATATATGTTAGTTGATGCTGCCAGCCTGCCATAAGTCTGGCTTACGATTGGTCGATTTGAATTTTTGTAATTCATTTTTACTTTGAATAAAGATATATTCTATAACTGAATTTTCATTCATTGTCTAAATTCAGACAAAAGCCAATGACATAAGGTCGTCACGCAGCCCTAAACGCAAGTAGCACAACCTGGAGAGCAAATAGCCATCTCATTACATTTCATAAATGGCACATTTAAAATGCATTTTTAATACTACAAAGTTAGTGAAATAAATATGAAAAAAAACCTTACTCGACACCTAACACAGCCAAAGCTTTGTTCAATATAGTCCAAGTTGGAGACATTAAGGGGAAAACAATGGACCTGCGTATAAATTATACAAACATTTTAAACCAATACGCCGGTTGCTGGGGTGAGGGAGGAGGTCAAAGCAAACACTCCCTTTGTTGTTTCCAAAAACATTTCAAATTTTCACTTTGTTGCAATATGGATGCTCAGGGTGCAATGCCCTCAACACGTTATAAATTCAATTTTGCTGGGCCTTGTTCAAGCAGGCATTTCCTTCAAGCATAAAATGCATGCCTGATTGCCCCTATTCAGGGGGCAGAATTTATAACGAAGCAGCCATGAGTACACAATGGAAGCATTTGAAATATCTCTCAGTGAAAATGCAAAATAATTTGCAGTTGGGGTTCAAAAAAAACATAATGAAAAGTACCAGGAATTAACGAAGAGAGAGAGAGAGATGCACACATACACACACACGCCATGTTCAGTGAATTTAATAACATCACCCAATGCCCAACTCAGACAGAAAATAGCCATAAAAATTACCATCCTGAGACAATAAAACTAGCTCAAATATTATTAATGTAAATACACCGCCTCTTTGCACGTCACAATCAACGTGAAAAGCTAACAATGAGATTTTATTTCATTATTTTTCCTCCTCCGCCATTACAAGGAGATTAGAGCCTAGGAAGGCTCTGAAATCGTATATGCAGATAAAAGTTAATTACTGCAGATAATTGTCGAGTGTTCGAGTTGAGTTAGGCGCCTGACTCGATAGGCTTCGACTGAATTGTTTGATATTTTAATTGCATCGGATATATATGAAGGCCCAATGCACACACTAATAAAAAAAAACTAGCAAGTTATATGAGCCAAAAAGTTTTAAAAGCACGCAGCCAGAATTAGCACGTCTGTGTGTAGGATGATAGACAAACTCATTACTAAAATTATGCCATTTGTGATGACATAATTAAACGGGATGAAATCTAAGAAACACTGGTTAAGAAGCATTTAGCAACTAAAACTATCACTTTCGCTTTGTATTTAACGAATTATAAGAATAAAAGAAAAAATTAGACAATCCCTGCAGTAGCTTCCATAGTTCACCGAGTCATTTCTACTTCAGAAAGTGCCCTAAATTGACTAAAATGTCTAAAATGCATTGGAAACATTGAAGGGAAAGTCCCACTTTGAAACAACTGGATTGTAGGAGGAATAGCATGAAAAATTAGGAAAGGCATGGAAATTGCTATTTGATTTGAGCCCACAAATCAATAAATAAAATGTCCTGAATACATGGATTGAGTTGAAAATGCAAAGCCCAAATAGGCGTCATTTTACTGACAGTATGTAGCGCCCTCCACTGGATAAAACACATTAGCTCTCATGAAGCACGTAGACATGCATGTTCTAGAGGGGGCCACCAACTATATCAGTGTCTGCTGAAATCTATAGGGGAAAATGGCGGCTGATATGCATTTGGCAAACGTCATTACTTTCTTCAAAATGGAAAATTTTGTTGCAATTACTTTTGCCACAGCCATTTATATCTAGTAAGTGTGACCAGCTTAAATATCAATTGTTACAAAGTGGGACCATTACAAAGATATGAGCAGCTATTAAATTCCAGTGCACGCTATTATCAGAGGTGGCAGGGTAGTCTCGCCCCTGGGAACAGCTCTAAGAACTGTAATTTTGTGTTACTTGTTTCAAGTAACCATGATCACTTAATTTTGCTATCAATTTTAAGTCTTAATTTCAGTTAAAAACCCAAAATTAAGATTCCAATTTAATCTTGTATCTTATATCAAAAATAGTATTCTTGATATAAGATACCTTTAAACTTAAATTAAGTTTAAAATGTGACTTAAAATTGATAGCAAAATTAAGGGGACTTGGTTAATTACTTGAAACAAGTAACACAAATTTACAGTGAACAATTTTGAAAGAATATTAATTTCCTTTAGGTGGCGCAATGTGCCGTAGTACAAGCCTATTGGCTGAAATTCAAAACAGTAAAACCTGGGGTCATAGTTTTTCCTGCCTGTGGTAGGGAAGTGGCAACAAAGAGCGCCCCTGGGGTCAGGTTTAAGAATAAATTAGGGATGATAAAGAATTCCCCCAGGAGGTGCAATACGTCATGCTACAGACCCCCCCCCCTTCCAGCCTTCAGTGTTATGTAATATATGGACGACCCTCGACATGCAAAACAAAGTTAACTGAATTACGTCACTGAGAAAACAAAGCTTTTTCAGGGTATGGGGGGGCCAGAAAAATTAAGTAAAAGGCACATGGTACAATATCATGTAACATTATGAATACAATAAAAGCATAATAAATATTTCTAGTCTGAAAACAGGAAGTTACACTATGGTGCCTGGTGTCTCCAGTATTATATCAACGGTATATCATCATCTCTGCAAAGAATTAAGTTGGTCTCCTATCTATTGTCAGGACAATGTGGCACTAGCGAGATATATAAATGGGAAAGTAAGATAAATATCTCTCAATAAGCAAAAGCAATAGTTTACTAGGCGACCTAAAACCATAAAGTATGGCATATGTAGGATTTTCAATGGTATTAATCTTCATTAGGTTACTTTATAAATGTCATTTCCCATTATTCGTCCTAAGCTGGCAGGAAAGGCATTATTATTAAATTGAAAGTCAAATAAAGGGATTGCAGAAAAAGGCACAAGTTGAGGTGCCTGGGCCAACATCACTTTTCATCAGCATTTATTTTTATTTATTGTGAAGTAAAGTGAGATCAAAAAGACCAAGAAAAAATATCAGGAGTCCCCATAAACCACCTTCACAAATGGTGTACTCAAAAGCATAAGAAAAGTCAGTAGTTTTTTGTAACATTTTTTGAGCAAAATTAATCCAGCATCCTTGGATGAAAATGGTCAATTAAAATTTATTGTATTTTAAAACTTTAACCTACTGGTGTTAGTTTACTTATTTTAAGAAAGATTTACAGAAAAATTAAATGATCTAATTTTAAGTTTAAAACAATAAGTAGGCCCTAATTAATTTTTTTAATAAAATTTTCGGAGAAACAAACTTGTCAACATTCTGATAATTAAAAAGTATAACTTAATGATGCTAGTTTTCTAATATTAGAAATATTTTTTGTCATACAGGAAAATAAGAAATAATTAAAATTGCCAACAATTCAAAATATATTAATTCGAGGATTTTAAAAACAATTTAATAAAATTATTTTCCTAAATCAAAACGCTCTAACACTTCCTAAATTTCCGCATTTTCACTAAAAATGTCTTAATAAAATAATGCACTAACTCCAAGTGACAAACTAACACCCAAATATGTATATTTGTATTACCCATAAAAAGTTTAATAGGCCCCAAAAAAACTAATTTCTTAACAATTACTAGTCTAAAGTCTAAACCAATAATAATAACAATACACTAGCAATGATCAATATGCATATACACATACAACACTATCTTCTTTAAGGGGGGTGTCCACACTTTTAACAGCATGGGCCTATGGGGATTACAATGTTAAATTCGTTTTCTTCAAACTGATATAACTCAAGAACGGGTAAAAGTTGAACGATGGGTTTGATTTTTTTTAAAGATTATTAAATTTACTAAAAACTGTAGTATGATTATGACGTCACCTGCATTCTGAATGTAGTTATCGATTTTCAAAGTTGACTGTTCCGTTTTTCCATGCTATTTTACATAGACGTGAATTTTTTCCCAAAATTGAGTGGATCTCAATATTGGCTGAGAGGATAACGATGGGGTTTGATTTTCTGGAAAGCTTATTTAATTTACTACAAAATGTATAAGTTAGATTTTATTATTACGTGCATTTTATATTTATTTATCGAATTTCAAAGTTTACCGCCGAGTTTTTCGCCACATTTTGCCCGTTTGTACAGCTCACAGGGCATATAAACAAAAAAATCATACTCCACGTTTTAGTAAATTTAATTGTCTTTTATAAAAATCAAACCACGTCAATTTATATTTAGCCAATATTGAGATATTTGAATTTTAATTTAACATGGAAATTTCCATAATAGCATGCATGCTCTAAAAAGTGTGGACAGCCCCTTAACAGTTTTGCACGAGTATACAGTTAAATTTTGCAGGCCTAATTTAAGATAAATATTTTCAAAAGATTGAGCAAAATTATTAGAAATTAAATTTAAAGATGATGTTCAAGTCTACAACGACGTGTGAGAATTTACAATTACAAAATGGTGTATTCGTCACTTGTGAATTAAGCCATCGATACACACTTGTATATGGTTGCAATAATTATTGCATATATAGGGCCTATTACGTTATTATTCATTACAGCGGCACAGACTTCCGTTTTGCATATATAATATATATGGTTTAATTAATTTCAATCAACACCGAATTCGCAGAATCCATTAAAAATTCATGATAATTTAGTGGAGGGGGCTAACGTGTCCAGAGTTATAGGCCTACTTTCGCCAGCACGTGTTTACATAATTTGCCCATATGTGCTGTGGCTATCATTGCATATAATAATAATAATACAACATATACACACAGTGCTGACATTATACAAATGGACACGCAAGTTGATATTTAAGCACCATTTCGTGTCATTTACAACATTGTGTTTACAATACACAATGCTGCACAAAATGGAACTGCTCTATATGAAAGTATACATGTATGGATTTCCATTATTGAAAAGTACACAACAGGGATACTGGGATGAGAAAAAATGTAACATGCAAATTGTACAATCAGACAGACTATAAAATATTTATCTGCTTTTTAAAGGCCAACTATAGCAATAAACGAAAAACAAACACATGGATGCATGCATTATTTTACATGGTTTTTTATATCAGAAAAAATTCTCCAAAATTTCAACGGATCAATGTTTAAGCACTGATCATCCCATTCGATGGATCTTCGCCATGCATGCACGCAAACAAAAGTAAACAAAATACATGTTAAACCATGTATTAAACATGCACTCACGCAATTATTATATAAATATCAGCTATTTCCAATTAACATTTGACACCTTATAATAATATATATATATATATATATTATTTGGGAACTCTATCAAACACAAATTAGGCCAATTATAATTTTCTAAATTGTTTCCTGAAACATGCAGCATGGATGACAAGTGTCATACGTACAATGTATAAATATATGAGAATAATTAAGAGCTGCAATTCCAACCACACATTTTAGTATATTAAAACTATAGGCCTAAACTTCAAATTAACATGAAATACGTCATTGAAATGAACGCAATCTCATAACTCTGATGCTGATAGTATAGTTTGAACTCAGCTACTAGCTACAACAGTCTACAACGAGATGATTTGGTTAAATCTTCCAAATGAAAATGTCCAAACATCAATTAAATTACATTTTAAATTAGTAGTCATAATGAAAGTACAATTTTAAATTAATAATTGGACAGCCGCATGAATTTAATTAAGCAGAGCTATATTTTCTCAAAGAAGAAATTGTGTGTAGGATATGAACCTGGTAAGATAAACTTTTTTTGCGTTTCTATGATTTATCTTACTATGTTTATAATGTTAAATAAACGCCGAGTAAATGCCGAGCTGACTTTAATAACAATAAACGAAAAATTGAAATACTAGTACTGCTTTTTCAATTAGTTGATAATTTCAGCATTTTTGAAATATTTTTCTCAATTTCTAAACAAATTTATCTGTTCATTTCTATTTTGATGATGCAATTTTCGAATGTCTGATATTTGATGATGAACTTAAGAAATGTATAAAAAGACAGGTAAGCTAACTGTGAAGGTTTATCAATGTATTTTAGCGTAATTTTAATTGCATGCACTTTTGTAATCCAGTTCACAAGTAGTTCTTGACTATACATTATAGGTTATAACCCAACCGCAAAATCGAGAACGCACTGTGTTTGTCTGTTACCTCATGCACTCGGTAGTTAGATAGATAACAAGTGCAAGGATAACCCTTTTGTGTACATTGCACTGTGATCCTGCAGACCAAAAAGACAAAGGCTGCCGCAAAAAAGTTTCAGCCTCCCCAAATGGTTACACGGTCTTCACGCCAAAATACGCATATTCTCGATAGGTTCAAGATACATATAAGAAATTGTAAGCAATTACATTCGCCCTTTCCAGCATTAGAATAAAATCTTTTGTAAATACTTGTAACCCTTTCAAGGCAAATATTTGGTATAAACATACCATAGTGCATGATGACGTCTGTATAAAAACACAAGAGCTTGATGGAAACAAGTATAAAAGTGCATGCATGAGTAACTTGTATCCTTACAGGAACTTGGGCGGAAATTATAGCATGTATGCTATGCAAACGATTGTTTCCAGTTTTATGTCCTGACATATCTCTTTTACTTTTAAGAACAAGCTAGATTCAATTCAGGCTATAATATGAACTCCACAGTATACCCTCAACAGAATAGTAACCACTGCAAACTGTAAAAATTTATACTGGTCCCACAATTCAAGCAAAGGCATTTTAAGTTTGTGCATGATTGACTTTCACCTACATGACAAGGAAACTCACAAATTAAACCAAGTCAAGCATCACTTGACAATATAGTTTCGGTGTATTTGTATGACTTTAATGGAGACAAATGTTCCTTCAATCGTTTTCGTCTAGGCTTAACGAATTCAGTAAACAAATTATAAGAACCTAGCATAAAATAAAATACATAAAAGTGAAATACTGTTCAAAGAACAACTTGCTGCAAATGAACTCGAAGCCACTGACACCATGCACTAAGAGACAGCACACATGTTTGCTACAGAAAATATTCTATAGGAGCTTAATGTTAAAGGGAAAGTCCCACTTTGTAACAAGTAATATTTAATTTGTACGCATTTACTAAATATGAATGGCTGTTACAATAATAACTGCAGCAAAGTTTCCATATTGAAAAAAACCACGACGTTTGCCAAATACACGTTATAGGCGCTATTTTTCCATAGAATCGGCAGACACGGGCAGTTGGTGGCGCCCTCTCGGACATGCATGTCTACGTGTTTCATGAGAGCTGATGCCATTTATCCAGTAGAGGGCGCTACATACTGTCAGTAAAATGGGGCCTATTCGGGCTTTATATTCTCATCCATATCCATGAATTTCATTCCATGATTGGCTATATATAGGCTCAAATCAAATTGAAATTTTCATGAATTTTATGATTTTTCATGTTCTTCTTCAGGCTACAATCCATTTCTTTCAAAGTGGGACTTTCCCTTTAAATTAAAATTTACCCTACCCTTGTATCAACAAGTAAATGATTATAAATTGTCAACATAACTTTACATTATAATGTAGATAAGTCATTGTTTACTATCTTCTGAAAGTCTTTGAATATAAAAATGAATGTTAAATAACTTCTATTTCCAGAATATAAAAGCAACATGTTTTACCACTAAGACACTAACCTGTTCATTTCGTGCCAGAGAGTACCTGATTTTTACTACAAAAAAGACAAACTTTCAAGATGTATAACAATTTTCAAATTCAATTTGCTTGGCCAACTTTACTTTTGGTATTTTCACATTAACCTGACTTAACCCTATACATTTGGTATTTTCAAATTAACTTGGCTAAGTCTTGCTGGAAGTCCTACAAACAAAACAAAAATCCAATTGGTCAACTGGAGAAAAGGCCAATTCCAGGAAACACACATGCACATTCTTTTCTCCTTCAATAGAATTGTGGATGAAATAGAGCTATACTGCTTGAATACAACAGCAATCAATCCCATAGTAGAATGCTCATTTTAATTGATGCCCACATCTATTGCATTCTTCTAGTATACTTTTTTTTCTTTTAATGAATTGAATTGAATCTAGATTAATTCCATCCGCTTACAAAACCCTAAAGTGAAATTGGCCACATGGGGAATTTATCAAAAGTTAAGGTATCAGGGGAAATGCTGCCTGATGACCAAAACCATTGAAGATTACAATGAAAAACACTGAAAATAAATTTATTTTTTTCTAAATGAAATAAGAAATTGGTTTATCGATTTTTGTTTAGCTATTAAACTACAGTAAAAGACCAACCACAAACTATTGAACAGAACAATTTTCACGTTTTTGAACATAACCCTTGCAACACTACAACAACATTTTAATTACCAGGTATCCCCACTCCTCAAATTCATATGTAATGCAACTCCCCTATTTCATGTCATGTAACATGTGGACGACCCCTATCCTGATCTGCAGTATAATTTTTATCTTAGAAAAAAAAATTGCAATTTTGTTTGATGGTCAGTGCTACTTTATAAAGCAGCATGCAAAGAACTTGCATTACCAAAGAAAATCAATGAAATATTTTGATAGGGATAAAAGTGTGGACAGCTCGGAATCCAATGTCCTTTTTCATAGTTCAAATTCATGAATTTCAGATCCACTGAAGTATACGAGACGTGTATTGAATAAAAAAATGTCTTCTTTGAAGGTCCTACACTCACACCACATCAATAGGCAGGGGAGCTAGTTTTAAAAACTTCACGTACATGAATGCCATATTTCTTTAAAGAGGTTTCCAAAATGTATCAAATAGAAAGTGAGTATAAGCACCTCAGCACCTTAGAAAATCTTTAAAAAGAAACTACTAGAATTCAAAATAGGCCTACACTTAAACCAAAGCTAGTGGGAAATCTCCTGACTAAAATCTAAAGCATTCGAGAACAGACATTTTAATGCAAGTTTTTTTTTTTGCAAACTTTATAAGCTTTGGTATGCATGGATACATACACTGCATTTTAAATTAGCAAAATTAGTCATTAACAATAGGGCTATTCCCAGAAAATAAAATGAAAATTATGAAATTTTTGTTTTTAAATATTTCAGATAGTGAGATAAATTCTGCACTTATCTCATACCTCATTTGCAAATGTCTGTTGTCCAGTATAGGAAATAATAGTACGAACATTAAGGAATTTTTCCTAAAAAAATTAAGGAATATTATATATTTATATAAAAAAAGTCTGGTTACATTAAAGGTGTTTTTGCCATATAACAACTGCATAATGGTATACCCATTCTCATTTCATAACCCACTCAACATTTTTGGAAAAAAAAAATCAAAACAATGTAGGGGGAAGGTGGGAACCTTGGGACACTTTTTGCATTTCTATTTTTTTTTATATAAAGTTTCTATAGCATGTATACCACATTTTTTGGAGAAGTAGTGTGCATTTTCCCCCTTCTAAAAAAAATTATTGCAATGATATATCATTTATTGTTTTGTAT
>JAQIXP010004182.1:0-11892 GCA_034700285.1 Proteroiulus fuscus
TTCCACTATCTGTAGGATAAATTCCTTCAGTCATTGGTGCACATTATGCAAACCCCACCTTGATTGACAGAATTATTTATATTTTTAGTTGAAAATACCACCACTGACTGGTGTAACCATAACTTGACAGTGCAAATCCTGCACTACTAAGTGTGAATTATGCCACACTGTTGGACAAATGTGAAGAATCATTTGTACAACTATGATTACTTATTTTACATTACACCAGTCATACCATTGCTATTAAAATAAAAATTTGTACGTAACATTACGTAATAATCATAACAGTTTTATAATTTTTTAATTTTGTACGTAACGTTACGTAACCATCATAACATTGTTATAAAACTTAAATTTTGTATGTAATGGCACATAATTTTTTTAATCAGCTCACACAAGAACAAGCAAAGCATTTGGAAAGAACCTGCAGTCAAGCAAAGTCTGGCCTGTGGATTTTGCAGCGTGCTGGACGTATCACTGCATTAAATTTTCATGCATCTTCTAGATGCTAGCTTGGCATGCCTCTACCCAGTTTGGTGAAAAAACTGTGCTACTTCAAAACTTTTCTTTTACAACATCAGCCATGCGGTCATTTTTGTTATAAATTTCAAATAGTCATTACTTTAATGGAAATTGGTATATATATAATAATGTATAACACATTGTGTAATCTTTCTTATATCAAATTAAGCGGGGTTGCACTAATGAAAATATTGCCAGGGAGCAGTATTTCACCAAGCTAAAGCTGCAGCATACAAATTTTCATGTCACACAAAGTGGACTATTCGTAAATCCCAAATGGCCAGTAATTGGCACATCACCAGATGGCCTAGTTTCTTGTGAGTGCTGCTGTAATGGATAAATAGAAATTAAGAGCCCGTATTCTGTGCGCAATGGTTTTCCTAAATCAACCAGTGAGGTCCCAAACTTTTTCATTGAGAATATCAATGGTACTTGGAGGCTAAAATGTTCGCAACAATATATTCTCCAGGTCAAGTGCAGTTGGCAGTCTGTGAAAGAAACCATTGTGACTTCATTGTATTTACTCTTGAAGGCCTCTTATTGAGGGCATTCTTAAAGATGGAAAAGCTTTTCTTGAAAGTCTGGACCACGTTATATGTAATAAGTTTTTTAACTCGGCATACTACCTGAATTGCTGGCAAAATGGTACACTAGGATACCAATTTGTAATTCCAGCATAAATATTCTCGAAGTTGAGGATCCTAATTCAAGAACATCAGCTGGATCTCCAGCAAAAAAGGAGACAGAAAGTGATTAGGAAAGTATTAGCAAGTTGTGGTGCTACTGCAATAAACCTAAGTAGCGATATGGTATCTTGTAATTATAAAAAGTGTGGTATTTGGTGGTTTCACTTGAAGTGTTTGAAACTTAAGCTGGAGCAGTTGAAAAAGGGGAAATGGTATTGCCCTTTCTGCCAAAAATTAAGTCATTGTAATAAAAGAAAATAAATGTCAATTTTCACTTGATTTTTTTAAAGTTAAATTATTTAATAGGGACAATTGGTGGGCACAGATTAAGAAATGCACAGCAAAAATGTACAATGTCTGTGATTACAGTTTTACAATTTCTATTTCCAATGAAAGAAATAAGCAACACATCACCAAGTTTGGTATACTTAGTCTTCACTAATCCTATCACGCATTCTACATGGATGCAAACACTTGACAACTCACAACTAAAATCTAGTTCTACTCGGCTTAGCTGTTTGCTACCTTTCGTAAAAGGTGGTGTGATAACTTCTGCTAAAACAATGTGAAAATATTCATCAACAGTAAACCCAAGGTCAGCCAATATCACATAACCAATTAGAAGTTTATCCAATATTTGACTTTTCTTGGTAATAACTTAGTCCAAAGCCCGCCCTCCTCAACATTTCGAAATAAATAAGACGGTACCTTGCGGAGTTGCTCTAAACTTGTGCACTAGTTAATAAATCTTGATGGTTGTTCAATGTGAATCTCTTAGCAATCTATTATAAATGCACATTTTTTTAAACATACTTGAAAACTTGTTGGCATGGTACATTGTAATGTTTATCTAGCGGGCCAATAAATAAAAAATTTTAATTTATTAACCATTATTCTAAAACTGAGTGGAAATTCCGAGAAATAGTAGAGCAGTGTACAATAAAACGATGTGCTATGCCGGCATCAAGCAAATTTAGGCAAAGTTTTAAAAACAACTTCAAAACACGACTAAATTTAGACAGTTTTGGGCCAGTAATTAGATCTGGTGAAATTAAACCAAACACAAGCAAGAAAACTTTAATGACAAGTGAAAGAGAATTGGATGAGTAAAATAATAAACAAAATAAAACAACCTGAATGTTGCAAGTTGGTGGCAAAAGCAATGCTTAGATGGATGCCATTTTAGTGAAACGGCGAGCACCATCTATTGAATTTAAGCATCAGCTCCATAGACATACATGTGCCAGAGGGTGCTTCACGTCTCTCTCTGTATGCTGATAGCTGAAAAATGGCGCCTAATGAATATTTTGCAAACATCGTGATTTCTTCAATATAGAAGCTTTGCTGTAATTATTATTGCCACAGACGTTCATATCTAGCAAGTGCCTACAATTTAATAATGACTTATTACAATGTGATAGTTTCCCTTTAATAATACCTATTGTGTATAATTAAAGCAAACCAAAATAATATCTCCTATCTTATTGTAGCAGATTTAATATTTTAATTTCACTAATAATTATAATAATTTTGTCTTTTAACAGATTGACTATATTGCAATAGCAGAAATGTCAGAAGATGCCTTAAGGCAGTACATACCACTGCATGGCAACTGATTTTGCCACAAATAATTTTACCAAAGCCTTGTCAATGATAAGGTAAAGCTGGGGCTACTTGATTAACTACGGATGAAGATGAAATGGAAAAAGGATGATTCTGATGATGATGATGACTCCCTAATTAAACCACCAATCAGCAATGTGAAGTGCAATGTGAAGTTAGAAAATGTGTTGAAATTTGATAGCTAATAAAGGATGCAGACAACATTACCCAAGTACAAGCAAAAAGAGGAGGCACAAGAATCCATTATGTTAAGATGACCAACAGAAAACCTGAACTCCTAGAAATTGCCAAATGTCTTTTTTTTAGAACGACGTCTGGAGAGATATTAGAGTTTACTAATGATATGTGTGACTTAAAGTACAACATATTGCCTGACAACCTCACAGTTAATGAAATCTGCAAAGCAACAAAGATTGACAAACTAAGGCTCTATCTAATTTCTACAAAGACTAAAATTGAGAAAGGCAGTGCAAATGAAGAAGAAAGCAAAGTTGAACTTGAGCTAATAACAACAGTAAGCATTTCAGATGAGGCTCAAAATAAATCATTTTGAAAATCTTCATACTTGTGAAATACTTTTTAGTGATTCCTTCCAAGATCATTTGAGCTACTTCTATGTGGATGGCGATATTATTACCATTGATTGACCTTTGGCAGAGGAGACCACAGAGCAATCAATATCAAACAACGATAGTTGTTTATTAAGAATCCACAGAGGTCATTCCTTCAAGAAATGATTGCTGCATTTAGAGATAACCCTACCCTTCTCAATAAAAAAATAAACATTCACATGATGCTACCAAATAATCAAGTGGAAAAAGGAGAAGATGCTGGTGAAATCCTACGAGACTGCCTTTCAGAGTTTTGGAAGGACTTCTATGAAAAATGTTGTGAAGGATGTCAATATAAAATCCCAATTATACAAACTGGCTATGAAGAGCCTGAATGGTTGGCTGTGGCCAAAATCATCTGGATAGGGTTCAAGAAACAAGGCTACTTCCCTATAGGAATGAGGCCAAAAGAGTTACTGTCATAATTACAAAAGGCAACAAAGTGAAGAGATGGACATTAAATCTTGTACCAAAAAAGAATTGATACAAGCCTTAATGGATAACAAAGTGAGGGAATAAATCTTACACAAATAAAAACACATACAAGCTTGTGTTAAAATAATAATTCATATGGCATCACACTTTATCTCAGGGCAATTAAACATTAATTATAATTGTCATTTGTTAAACATTTTGTTGCATTTTGTCACTGCATGAAATGTATAATAGACACCATTTATAGTGTCATGGGTGGATGCAAAAAGGCAATGGGGGAAACTACCCTTTTTAACCAAAGAAAATTGCCATATTTTTTTACTTTTTCTGGGGAATTCCCCCTTTTCAAAAATTATGTATCTGCCCTATTTGTGTGTCACTTGCGATTAGTAATCTGTGAATAGAAATTTGTATAATTGGTGTTTTAATTGGCCCGTTATGAAGTGTGATGCCATATGAATTTGTCATTTTAACTCAAGCTTGTATGTGTGTTTATTTGTGTAAGACTTATCCTCTCACTTCACTATCCATTAAGGCTTGTATAAATTCTTTTTTGGTACAAGGTTTAATGTCCATCCTTTCACTTCGTTGCCTTTTGTAATTACGACAGTAATTCTTCTGGCCTTAAATTAATTCTTTTGTAATAATAAATATTAAAATCTTTTAAAATGTAAAAACAAAATTTTGCTTATGTGCATCGAACCCATAACATCCAAGAAGCACAATTTCCTTAAAAATTAATGAAGATAAAAAAAATTATAAAAAAATATTTATTTTTGGAGTTTTTCCTCTGGGCATCGAACCCCATAACATCCAAAAAGCACAATTCCTTAGACATTTAATGGGGATAAACAAAATTTAAAAAAAAACATCGTGGCAAACTTGACAAAAGCATTCATTCGAGTGACAAAAACTCCGCTGTTCATTACTCTACTGCGCATGCGCTAATTCACCACTAAAGGCCGCCACACACTCACGAGAAACACACTCGCAAATACGCTGGGGGAAAGCATCACAGGGGCAAGCAAACCAGCGCAGTTTTTGGGCATCAATCCCCAACAGCTTTCTCAAGAGAAGAGCTCGGCAATAGCAACATTGCTCAGCACAGAATTGACACTCACGGGAAATCCCCTGTGCACATCCCGGCACAATGGACAACCCCTCTAGTCAGAGAAATAATCCAAACAGGCCTTAAAGAGATGATTGCCAGTGGTGTTGTGAAGCCAACCAAGTCCTTACTCTAGTCCAGTTGGGATTGTAACGAAGAAGGATGGAAGCCATTGATTCTGCATAGATTACAGATAGCTAAATAAGCAAACAAGGATTAACAGTTACCCTTTGCCTCGAATTGACAATACATTGGATGCTCAGTCAAATTTGAAGTTCTTTGCGACCCTGGATTTGGCATCTGGCTATTATACTGGCAGATCCAAATGAAACCTGATGACATGGAGAAAAAAGCCTTTTCCTGTAGTAAAGGCTACTTTTGAGTTCACATGCATGCCTTTTGGGCTGTACAAAGCCCCTGCAACAATGATCCATTACATGTAAGGAAAACAGCATGAGGATGCAGACAGTCTCAGCAGGATGCCTGTCTTACCAGCTTTAACAGATAGTGGTGAAGACTGCTATATATACCTAATCCAAGGTCAATATGAGATGTCAAAAGAATAGGACAAAAACCTGGAGCTTGAACAGATTAAGCAGAAAATCTAAAACAGAGAAGAATTCTTGGAAATTGATAAGTACCAGGTTGTAATGCAAATACTGTATTATGCCTGTCAAGCATCAAGAAGGTTGAAGTTATGCCTTGTCATCCCAGCTCACCTCCGTGAAGAAATTTTCACGCTGTGCCACGACATACCATCCCATGGGCATGTTGGCTTTACAGAGACCTATGCCCAGACCCAGGCAGACTTCTACTGAGCTGGATAAAAAAGGATATCCTGAATGAAGTGCTAATTTGCCATTAATAACAGCTTAACAAGAAGTCAAATCAAAAGACTGCCAGTTTTTTGGAACCCATTCCAACAGAGGAGCCTGCTGACAAGTGGGGATTTGACTGCATTTGACCGTTTTCTCCATCAACCTTTGGATGTAAATACATCATTGTTTGTAGTGACTATGCTACCAGGTTTTGTGTAGTTAAAGCAATTAAGAAAGCTAGAGGACTTGCCATCATTTCTTTTTTTTAGAAAGAGATTATAGAAAGGTTTGGTTGAAATCAGCCCTGATCTCTGACCAAGAATGGCAGCAATTGAATGAAGTTTCGCAGAAGTTTCTGGAAGACAACTTAATCAAACATCGAGCCTCTACTTCCTACCATCAGCAGGCAGATGGTTTGGCAGAAAGAGTCAACCAAACTAATGACAATTTACCCGAATTTATTTTGACTTGTGATATTCTATTGTGATCTTATGTAAATACAAGCAGGCGTTCATATGATTGTGAATAAACCAGGCGTTTGATAATATCACTAAGTCTTCTTTCTGGGGAAACCTGTATTTGGGAAATTAAAGGGCATTTGTTGAACAATCCCCTAAGCTTCTAGTGCTACACATCTTACATGGTGGAGGTGTGGGGTAGCACCTTATTCAGCTGTTTCTTTACCACTACAGGCGTGAGTATGATAAATCTGGACTGAAATTCTGCTTTTTTTGAGGTGAAATAATTTTCGAATTTAAAGGCATTCAAGGGCATGACCTAGGTTCTAGGTACGTCCCTGAGTTGTATTGGCGAGTGTTTACCTGCATAGCTGTGTGCTGTGCGGCGAAGCCCAGGCGAATTTAGAAAGAACTTTGGCATTTTTGGGGTGTTTTTGTGTTGTGCACACGGGCGCAGCCATTTTGTTTGGTGAAAAAGCTTATTCATTAGGCCTAAAGGGTTTCTTAACCTGGTGTTGGTGGGGCTTAGTAGTAAGCCCATTTAATGAGTAAAGAGGGGCGATCAGGCGGGCCTCCTTCTGATTCTGGGTCTGACGTCTATCAGGCTTTGACGGTGTTGTTTTCTGCAGGTGGTAGGGTGTAACATCCTAGAAAGGAGATGAAGAATAAGCCTGGTGACTACAGGGCGTTGCATAGAGCCAAGCTTGTAGCTGAGAGGAAGATTTACGAGTCACCTGAACCACGGAAGTCACCTTCCATGTCGGAGGGTGAGGACCAGTACGAAGACATAGTGAGTTTGGGCGAAGGGTCCCGTACTGTAGAGGAAACCGGAACAATGGCTTTAAAAGGTTCTGGTGGAGATGGTGGTAGCGATCAGGGTAAAGCTACTAATCTCAGGCATCCTAATCATCGAGGCTACAGAAGAATGAAGACCGATGTGCTCCCATCAAGCTGAAGATCATAAAGACTGCAGATGGCCATGTAGCAGTGCTTATCATGCAGATGGTGGAGGTGCTGTTGGAACCAGGTGTTCAAAAGTTTGATTTTTGCCCAGGCGTGGATCTCTGGGACGAGCAATTGCTCTGGAGTACGGGACTAGTCGTTTCAGACACCGGTCGACGAAATGTCATGCGGTTAGCTGTGCAGAACTTTCGTGAATGGCTTGATCAGGAGTATGAGCAGCATATGCAGATGCTGCAGGGGCCAAATTAAGTTAGAAGATGTTTGGCTACTCCTAGACCTAATGTGGGGGTGGAATCTACCCCTGTGGCAACTGGAGATATCCCCAGGCGAAAATCTATTTGAAAATAGGGATAGGTGAATTGTTCTGCATTGCTTTTCGATAATGTCTGATGATATTAGCAAGTACAGGCGTGATTCTGATGATTTTCTAATTTATTGGTGAAATTCTGGTGAAAATTGACAATTAGAGACGGTTTTGGGAGAAAAACTAGTAATTTTCCTAAGGAAAATCAATTTCTGATGGTTTTGGTGCGATTAGGAATATTTCTGTAATTATTCTCTAATTTTGCGTTTTTTTGTGAAGATTTAAGGTTTTCCGAGTGCAATTACATTAATAATTAGGTGATTTGGTGTAAATAGCAATGTTTTGCTTTTATACTTGGAATTTGGCGCTCATTTTGGTGTATCTAGGGGCGCTCGCGCATGTTATGACCGCCCTACCCAAAGGTGACATCACCACGTGGACGAGACTATGCACGAGGTTAATCTCGTGTCATAAGTCGCCATTTTGAGTGATCGATTGTGAGAAGGTTTTGAACTGGCAAGAGACTTCTATTTGGCGAATTTTGGTGTTGTTTATTCGGCGTTTAGAAAGGTAATCAAGTTTGATTATTGTTATTAAGGGGACAATGAACTTTCATTAGTTGTTTGGGGAAGTTTTGATAATGAGATTTTGAGTTTTGGCCCATTTCTAAAGTTAAGTACGAGTTAGGCCTAAAATGGCGTGGGGTTGGGACATAGCGTGTTTCTTTCTTTTCCAAAGTGGGGCGTCCTATTTCGATTAGTAGTGGGTTCGGATTGCATTATCTTCTATGGCGTTATTAATTACCTGGGAAATAATTCAATTAAGTTCAGTTAGGCCCCTTCTAAATAGTATTTTGGCAGTATTTCATCATGTATACAAACCTTACAGAGGAATGTGGGGGGGTTTCTTTCTTGGCAGATGGCAGAAAGTGGATTAAACATCCATTTGGAGTTACAATCTCCTGAGGAATTGGCAATTAATAATTTGTAAATGGCTGCATTCCTCTTGAGAGGTGAGAGAGCCGGCCGGCTAGGCCGGCTCTCCTCGAGAGATGCGGGCTCCTGGAGGAGCCTATGGAACCGGAAGTGGTGCGGGACCTGTTGGATTTGGAGGATCCAGATATGGAGGGTGGTGACCAGCCAATGTTGGGCGGTGCAAGATTGGCTGAGGAGGCAAAGAAACCGGCGACTGATGAGGATAAGTTGCCTACCCGAGAGGGTAGAGAACATGTCATCGATGAAAATGAGCCAAAAGAAGACATCCTCGATCTGATCCCGAGGAGCTGAGGTTTGGGATGCAGAGCCTCTGTCTCCAGGACCATTGGTGGGAATTCAAAACGAAGCCTGTCGACGTGAAGTAATTGTCCGGCAGACCAGGAAGGCGATGGCAGGTGATGCCATCTGCCGTAGGGAGAGGGCCAGGCATTTTGCCCTCTACCGCGATCTTGATGCCCGCCCGCAGCCAGTTGTGCCAACGGAGACGCGATGTTTCAACTGTGGCGGCATGGGACATCTCTCGGCATGGTGTTCCTTCCTCCCTGAGAGGGAAAATGCTTGCTACAATTGCATGGAGGCCGGGCACATCTCTAGGGATTGTCCAAGATGGAAGAACAGGAGCGGGGAGATAAAACGGCGATGCCAGGAACAGGTGCTACATTAGGAAGAAGAGTGGCAACATCCTGAGGAAGCCTACCATAGACGGGCCGAAGAGGCTGAATGGCGAAGACGGGATGAAGGGATCCAGCCCCATAGGGCTGGCCTCGGATTCAAAAAGAGGGAGTTGGGGTTTTTAGGTTTTAAGTTTTTACAAGTTGTAATTTTTATAATTTTTTAAGTTTTAGATTGGCATTTCCCGAAGGACTTCAACTTGGGGGACCAAGTTGGAGTTCAGCGGAGAAGTGTGAGATGGTCGCCCCAATCCCACCCTGTACAAGGGTTTAACTAAGGATATGTATGAGGTGGTTGGGTGGATTTTGCAAGGTCATCAGGGCGAGAATTTTGGTCAGGTGACTGATCCAATTTCTTGCACTGATGACGTGCAGGCGCCATCTTGAACTCAGTCTAGTCCAGGATTGCAACCAAGCTGGTTGTGTGATTGATTTTGACTTGTGATATTCTATTGTGATCTTATGTAAATACAAACAGGCATTCATATGATTGTGAATAAACCAGGCATTTGATACTGTCAGTAAGTCTTTTTTCTGGGGAAACCTGCATTTGGGAAATTAAAGGGCATTTGGGGAACCATCCCCTAAGCTTCTGGTGCTACACATCTTACAGCACCACTTCTGCCTAGGACTCCGTGGACCCAGTCTCAGATGCCAGGGCTCTGAATTCATCCTCCAACATATTTTAGAAAGATTATTTAGTAGATTTCAAGTGACTGACAATATTTTAATCTCTCTTTCTCCCTGAATAGGTACAAAAGAGCTAAATCTGCAACATTAAAATTTTTTTTTTGATTTTGGCAATTTTGACTAAAAGTATGCCAAATTTTTCTTTTCCCACCTAAATTTTCTGGGTTTGGTTGGTTTTAGCCATCTCATTTTTAGGCTTAGGTTTTCTCCCCTCTGTCTGGGTTTACTTCCTGTCTGGTTGCTGCCTCCTTGTTTTCCTTATTTTTTGCCTTACGAATGATCCTTCTGTGAGACAGCTGTTTCTTTCCCACTGTTTGAAGGTTTAGTTTAAGTTAAAAAAGTTGGCGGTCATCTTGGTCTTTGGCTCTTTTCTTCTGACGTAGCAGATATCGATTTTCTTTTCCTGACACAGCAAATATTGATTTTTTTCTTGTTGCATCTGTTATTGATAGCTCCTTAATTAAAAATTGTATATCACCTTAAGGAAAATTACGTTTTGTTTGGTTTTAATATGTGGCCATGTTTTGGTGGATTCATTTTTCCACTTTTATTGCCCATTCAATTTTCACATCCCACGTGGTCTTCTCTGGGAGGCCTAGTGTAATTTCTCTTGTGCTTGTGTGGCACTGGCTTTTGGTGATTCCGCAGCCATGGCACCTCACCATCTCTCTCACCCCATTGAATTGCCCAAGTCTTTGGGTCCACCAGAATTCTCCTCGGATGGTGAAGACTTCACCACCTTGACCATTTATAACCCCTTCAACGATGTGGAATTTGTGCTGGAATTCGATCCCATCACTGAGTAGTTTGTGTGTTTGTTAGATGTGAGTGGGTTGGGCATAGAGGATATGGAAGTTACTATTGATATTCCTGAGGACTTTCTCTCCATGGACTGGGACCCCGAGGTTCTCCTAGAGACCTTCCTTTCATGGGAACTTCCCCATATTTTGGAGGCCCTCCAGGAGCTGCAGTAAGGGTAAGCCCTATTTCATTTTACTAGTGCCCCCACCCCCCCACATGACAGCAACATCTGATTGGATTTTTTGGCCAGATAAAAATGTAGGGCAACAAACCATGCCACAAGCATTCTGCTACAATTACAGTCAGTGCAGGGCAATTATCGACTGCTTCATACTAAAAATTAATGAAACACCCTCAACAGTAGAACAGAGGGTGTTCTTTTATTCTCAATATAAGTGCTTACATTGTGAAATATCTCATAGCAATAAACCCAAATGGATTTGCATTTATGTCAAAAGGTTACGGTGGTAGATCTACAGATGGATTTATTACTGTTGATTCACAGTTTACTGAATTGTTGGAACCAGATGAGCTAATCTCAGCAGATAAAGGTTTCCCCCAAATTGTGTGCGAAATTGGAAAATGAAATGCTGTGCTCGTCATGCCACCATTACCAAATGCAAATGAGCCCCTGTTCAATATTCATCTGTTTTATATTCTAAACAACATTGACTTGGATGTGTTATCATACATTGATGTTCAAGTTCATGTTTGTGGCGTATTAGTTAATTTACAGATTTAATTAAAGGAAAATATGCACAAAAATTACACAAATTCTGTATAAAAATATTGGAAAACTGTAATAAAATACAGGCATATTCCACACAAAAACAGAACAAATTCGAGTATCTATATGTCCCACGTATTCTTAACTTATCAATTAAAGACAATAATAATAAAATAAAATATCATAATCTACCACCTCTCCAAACAAATGAAAGAAAAAAACCCATTATCTTTACAGAAACGAGAATAAACAGGCCTGGTAGGCGAATAAATTTTGTAAATCTCTGTATTTTTTATTTATAAGCGGAATTTTATGAAATTTTTGGCATTTTTGATATTTCTCTACTATTTGTATATTTTATTATTTATTTTTTTTTGGAAAATTACAAATTACGATTTTTGAGTTAAGACTTAAAAATACAGATAGTAGAGAAATTTAAAAAATACCAAAAATTTAGGAAATTTATTCAGCTAAAACAAT
>JAQIXP010004183.1:0-11891 GCA_034700285.1 Proteroiulus fuscus
ATATTAAAAAGAGAAGGGGACCTAAAACACTTCCCTGGGGTACTCCCGAAGTTACATCCACCCATGTAGAAAAGGCCTACAACCCACTTCTTTCAAAATGGGACTTTCCCTTTAAATAACCAGACAGAATATGGTTGTGAAAATTTTGGGAAATGCATACATTGCTTCTCATAACCTTATTATTTTGTCACAAAAAGTTTAAATACGCCCTACCCACTCCACCTAAATGGCAAAGTTAATTTATGGACGACCCTTCACATATTCACCATTTATATTCTTCACTTATTTTCACAATTTAATTGAATATTCAACAGGCTGAATTTGCCAGATTGCCACCAATATATTCAAACTATAAGAAAAAAGATCCTAGACATATGACGTAATAAAGAGGCTACAAGTAGAGCCTGTGGAAGAAAAGATAAATCAAAACAATCTCGAGGGGGGACCAAAATGGTAAAAGGAAACTGATACTATTTGCCACAAAAACACATTCTGGATTTAACATTATAATTCAGGAAATAAGCCAAGAAAAAAAATAAGCTTATCTCTATATGCACAACGTATATTTGTAAAATATGGCAAGCCATTAGGCACATATGTGCTTATATACACACACAAGTACTTAACAGAAAATGCTTCCCAAAAGATTTTCCAAGAATTTCAAATTATATTTTTAATAATTCAAAGTAGATGCAGAAATAAAACAAATTTGTACGAATGAATGCTATCGTAACAATTCAGCACAAAGTATGGTTTATTTATATTCAACCCTTAGCCAAACAGATCAGCAATTGAGTACTGGCAACATAGTATCTGTTCATACCAACAAATATTATAGAACCAGTATTAATTCCCAAAATTTGCACAAAAAATAGCAGCATACTGGATGTGTTGGAAAATTCAAATGTTGGTATACTATACCATATTGGCAGCACATGAGACAATTGGTCTCTTAGTAGTATTGGTTCTATAGGCCAATGTGATCCTATATAACCAATAAACTGATGGGGAAACCCTGATAACCACGGTGCAATAGTATATAACGGCCCTGATGACATTTGCAGCGGACGTAACAAAATCACCATTCTTGCAAGTCAAATGACCAAATATTCAAATAAAGGATAAAAGATACCAAACAAAATAAAAAGATAAGCAAAAAAAAAAACATAATGGGATGTTCCACGTAGTGGAAAATTGAGAATTAAACATGCACGAAGAAGCAACGTGCAGTATATATAACACACACCAGTGAGTTAGGGTTAAAAGTGTTAAAACAATAGGCCCTAATAAAAACTAAGTAAATAATCCAGCCATAACCCAATGAGCAGAGTTAAGCTAAAGCAAAGAAAGGTTAAAAGGGAGACTAGAGACAAAAGATTTTTACAGCATAACATTAAATGTGAATGGCAGGGAGTCAAAAGCAATAATATTAACAATAATTAAGTCAGTGGTTAAGTAGTGCAGCTTATAATTAATGATAATAAACGATGAATGAGGAGAACAAACGAGAGACAATTTCATCCATTAATTATAATAACAAGTGTATATTTAATACAGCCATTAAATGAACTAAACTGAAAATGATGGGCTCGTTTATTTATCAGTCTGTGAGTGCAAGCATTATAATCAATTAGCAATTTTATTAATTTAACTAATGATGTGATTTTTAAATTTACTGCATGAGGAAAAAGTGCAAGAACTATATCACTACTAAATAGTGATACTTATTGATGTCAGAGATGATAGAGAAATACATTGACAAAAATAGTCAAGAAAACTCCTAAAAATCAGTAAAGTATGGTGATTTCAGTTACAGTGATTTTCACTGCTTTAATTATTTCCCTGATGAAAAAAGCCCTGTCTAGATCATTAAAATTGAAATCACTACTATACTACACTATATATTATACGAGTATAGTGCTTTCAGTTGTTTTAAAATAATTACTACTGATATCACTTTATAGTGAGTTCAGTTAGTGATCTTAATCAATGTTAAATTGATGTTAAAATGTCCAGTGACCTTCAGTGGATTTCTATAGTAAGGATATCAGGTATTTAGTGATCCACGCTGGTATCAGTGACGGTAGTGATTTACACAGACAACACGCCATCATATATAGTGCTTTCAGTTATAGTGATCTATCCTATAATCTTCACACCAGGATAATCACTATAAAACTAATCAGGCATACGTGATACATCCACATATCACAAGACTCGTTATTTTAGTGATTTTACTAGTACAACATCATAACTAAATTCATATTTTCTATAAAATTTTGCAATGAATGCTGTCACCACCAGTGTAGTGACGTCATCGGGCCTGATCCTTACAAGTATATACCCTTTATCAGAAGACGAAAAACATAATGAATAAAATATGATGCAAAAACCTAGGTGATCCACTATATAATGAACATTCAGAAATGATTGACAAAATACTAGAACAACGTTTTAGACCTTATTAAGCTTACGTCAAAATCCAATCGATAATACTAAATTGGGATGACCTACATGCAAATGCGCTTATATCATCTCTATGTAAGCTAAACTCAAATGTCTGCCCCAAAGATATGTCCTTATACTACCTAAAATATATATATATTATATCATTAAATGCTAGATTATATATATGATGTCCCATAGTTGATATTATATATTAAAGGCAAGGTATGTCATGATCTTAAAAAAATACAGTACTTGGATCACTAATAAGTAAAAACTTTAGCACTTTTAGTAGTGATTATTATATCAGTGAACATCACGAAATAGTGATCTACGTTTATATGCAACCAAAGTATAGGTCAATTAGGCTTACAACTACAAATTATTTGTGCAAAAAATCATTTAAATTAAATGGTAGAATAATTTTTTATAATCATCAAATTAATGAACCCGTCTACCTTAATTGTGAGTAAACAAGAATGAATATTCGCAAACAAAAAAACAGCTAAATCACTGGGGCTGATTTTGCCATTTTAGATTGCCATGCACTAATTTGACTAAATAGCACGATTTGGCATTGATCTACACATTCTTTCCCCTAACAGATATAAAAAATTGCAAATCACGATTACTAATAAGCCTCGTTTTAAAAATCATTGTCATCCTTACAGCAGGCAAACACGCAGAGCTCCATAATAAGCTATTAGTTCCCTAAAACAGGGGTGAAATCCAATTTTCCATTTTTGATTAGATTTAAAGGGAAAGTCCCTCTTTGTGGCAAATGACATTTAAATTGTACATACTTACTAGATATGAATAACTGTTACAATAATAAATGCAGCAGTTTCCATATCTAGATCACGTTTTCCAAATACACGTTAGGCGCCATTTTTCCATAGATTTCAGCAGACACTGAAAGTTGGTGGCGCCCTCTAGGACATGCGTGTCTACGTGTTTTAAGAGAACCGATGCCTTTTATCCAGTAGAGGGCTCTACAAACTGTCCGTAAAATGGTGCCTATTTGGGCTTTGCATTGTTAACCAAATCCAGAAAAAGTAAGAGATTTTCAAAACTAATAAAAAATTCTTTTCTTTTAAATTAAAATGCATTACATGTATCTATAAAATTAAAAAGCGGAAAATAAAACATTTCAAAAAGATTTGAGCTCAAGAGAAACAAGTAATAGAGTTAGACTGTAGCATCTCAACTATTTTTTCATCATTTTAAAACAATTTAACTTGAAAAAAGCAGGGAAAACTTAATAATCTTCACAGTATTGCATTTCACAGAGGTTTTAGTTCCATCTCTTATCTACTCGTTCAATGATGGCATTTTAATATATGATTCACTCCAACTTGAAACAAGGCAATAAACTTAAGTCATATTAAAAAAAACCCAAAAAAAGAGCAGAAGCATTATAATATCAAAGGGTTAATGCATTTTATAGAGCACTAACCCAGATTAATATTACATACATGTACATTTGAGATGCAGCCAAAATAACAAAATACAATTTCTGCATCATTTCTAAAAAGTCAATGTTTACGCATAAGAATAGGCAAAAATTTCCATAAAACTGAGAGCATATATTTTGAATTTCTGTAAGAGGATATATGTCTTTCTATGTTATTTTGGGATTTTTCCCAACATTCCAATAACCAAATTCCCCTTTCCTGACTATATCCCTGACTTTCCATGAGAGTATGAACCCATCCCAACATTCACTTACAAAATGAAGTTTTCCCAAACTTTCCCTGACCAAAATAAACTCATTCCATTAACATTTTAATGCATTAATTATATTTCTTTGCAGATTTAAGATTTTTTGATCACAACCAACTAAAGTAAAATAGTCCATTTTGGTTTTTCTAACTATGCAGGTCAGTACGAACCCAGAACCGTAAGTTAATTCACTATTTGAACAGGATACATAATCACTCCATTATTCTGTGATTCAAATTGGAATGGTGTCATTTGCAAAAGTTTCTTTTGGCCCCTTAATGGTGGAACACACAATAACAATTATTTCAAACTAGTAAATTACAATTAACGATCAATTTTGTACAATTGTCATAATTCAGCCATTTTAGCAAATTTTTTATTTTTCTTTCTAAAGTGCTCAAGTCATAAATAGGTCCCTACTCTTGCCACGAGAGAAAAAGTGAGAGAGAGATCACAGATAAATGCATTTCTGATCGATCTCAAATGCATAATAAAACACAATTATGGCCAGTCTCCACTTAAGAGAAGGCAAGATTTCCCATTGTAAAACCCGTTTTTCAATGTGAAAGTTGACTTCTGATTGTTGTGTGGAGGAAGACTATTGAACTTACTTCAATTTTCGGGCATGCTAGAATAGTGTCTCAAAATGGGGCATGATTCTTCATGACTTTTTTTAATGTTAGATGCATAGCGATCCTTTTCTTGTCATAAATGTGAAAAAAAAATTAATACAAAAATCTCTAATTATTTTTTAAAAAATTTTGAAACATTTTTAAAATTAACAAGATTGCAAGTTTATAGGCCTAACAACCTGATTTACGAAACCGAAGGATTCGCCGTTTTGGAACGGACTGCTACGCTAACGACAAGTAATTTTTATTCAAAAATCATAAAAGTTGCCCTGATTTATAAGCAAATCAATGCACCTGAGAAATTAGGCTAAGGGACCAAAGTATTTTTGGATTCAGAATTAAAATGCATATACACGATATTGAAGATCTAAACTTTTAAGAGGTTTACACCATGGTTTTAACATGATTTTTGGCTTCAATTTCACAGAAATTTCAAATAAAATTTTTGGCTGAGAACAATAGTTTTGCTTTAATAAATGGCACAGATTTCAATTTTCCTCATGAAAATATAATTCAACTATCACAATTTTGTTTTTGGTATGCTTACTACATGTATAATACGCTTGTCTTGCCAGCTTATATTTAGACTTCTGCCTATTTTAAGCTAAATTTCATCAGCCAGCCAAATAAGAGACATAGTGGCAAAATATGAATTATTTTTTGTTGGCGTTCCAAGTAGGCCTAATGGCTCACTTTAGTAAAATGTGCATTTATGTGTTATGATAGCCAATTTTAAATCTAAAATTAAAATGGTTCGACGGTCGATAAAGTTTTGTATAAACGGGACTTATAATAAATATTTTGAAATCTTGCCTGACTTAAGACACTTTTTAATTTATCTCCTATGAGCTAATAATACTTAGAGAAACTCAAAAAATGTCAAAATCGCATTGAACTCTAATGTCAAGATGCCATCAAAAAATGTTTTCAACTTGAGACACAAAGTGGCGCCACGTATCGAACATGTCCTGCCTCACAGTGGGGAAAAGTGTATTTATGAAATTGTGCTAAAACTATCTAGAGAGCACATGCAAAATCAGAGGAGAATATTATTGAAACATAATAAAGCTATCTTGCAATGGATTTGAAATGGCACTTGTGACATTAAGGTTTTAAAAAAAGGGCTTGGCAAAATATTAGCCGGGTAAAGATCTGCTTTCGATTTCTGATTCACTGGGATAACTAAAGAACGGCGAAAGGATGAGCGTTAAAAAATTTGGCCAGCAATATACGATTAGAATACAACCATAAATAACGATGGGTACCGTGACACTAAAAATCTTATCACATTATTGCTTGAAATCATGGCGAATTTTACGGCCATATTCCACTTGTTAGGAAAAGTTAATTTGATGTCGTTTTCTGAAAGCGCACTAGGCTCACGGACATTTAAAATAAAGCTAAGAGTACACGAATACTAGTACGACTGACAATATACATCACGAATGATAAATATATATATATATATAATGTTCAAGAAGAAAAATGGGGGGCAAAACAAATAGAAAATTACAAAGTAATCTTGCCTGGAAGCTCATGAGCACCGTACATTCATTCATATTATGATACGCAATAGTTAACCATTAAATAAGTAACGAGATACAGTGTTGCTTTTTGGGAAATTTGGAATTAAGAGTTGTGACACCTTCTCATATTTTAACTGCAGTTAATTTTCTGTTACAAGGCAGGAGTAACTCACAATGCTTTTAACTGTTTTGCACAATTTTCTAGGTAATTTCAAGGCTCCCCCTTGGCACGAGTCTTAGAAGTAATCATCTTAGGAAGCAGCCATTATTTTTTTCAAAAGTAAGTGGCTCCATCTACCGATTAATTGAAATAGGCCTACTACCATCTGATTTTGTTATCCAAGCATTAGCTCGCTTGACCCACATCATCAGAGAGAAAAAGTGAAGTCATACATGAACACGTTCAATGGCCTACTTTACAAAAATAACTACTAGATGGCGCCAGTCACTTTTGTAACAATATGGTGCTCATATACTGAAAAAATTGCACTACAGTATAATTGTACACACTTTTTGGAAATGCAATTGTACATGCACACTAGCTTTCCTGAGTTTATTCCCTTTTTCAGAACAAGTTAATTCGGAATGCTTTTAAACTGACTGAAAAATTATGAAATTTGGCTGGTAATTAAAACAGCAATTTATGCAATTCTAGGAATTTTTGCAAACTTGCACACTGAGGTAACAGTTCATTTGGAAAATTATGACTCAAAATCGTCCGAGACTCAAATGTTCCCAAGAATTTCTCAAAAATTCAAATGTCTTTGGTATTCTAGTTCAACTAGTATATCCATTCAAACTACATATCATCAGTCCGGTGTCACAACCCCTAATAAACACAAAAAAGACGGCACATACGAAAAACCAACAGAAGTAGCTAGGCTAAAGGTCAAAATGTTGAGGCACGTGTTTACGAAATAATTTATAATACTGCGAAAAAAACAAGCATCGGGGTTGCGTTAAAATTCTTACTGACAGAAACTGCAAGCCGCTAGAAAATTTGACAGGCCACGGTTAGCGTTTTTCGCTTCGACAGTATCACACTAAAAACGACGACTTGCATAGGACGGGAGGAAAAGTTGTAAAATCCACTTTGTTACTACGAGAGCAGCGTGTGAGGCATTTTCGTCATTTAATATCATAGAGTTAGCTCTATGCTTAAATTACCCTGCGTTCGGACCAAATTGGAAATTGGCAAAAATTATGCACTGGTTTACCATATTATACGTAAATACTATATACAGGTAGAGAAGCTGAGATCGGATATGATGGCTTCGAATTGAATGTGAAGTATGCATTTTCTTAAATAAATGGAAGATTCATTTGGACAGAACTTATAAAGCCTCATTTCTCGCAACAAATAATATAACGGGTAGGCCTATCCAGTAATCAATCAAATAATTGAGGTAAATTTTAAAGGAGTCATGGTAGTACTTGGTCCATCAGCAATTTCATTTGTTTCCATAATTCATGATCTGTTTACTTAGTTAGAAACATTCATTCGTGATGACGAGTGCTGGTATTGCAAACTCTTTAGTAGGCCTATAGTTTCCCTTGCAAAAATTGCACTAATTCAGTAGTTTTTATGATGCTAAAACCTAAGCTTTTCTGCATTATTCCACAGTTTTTCTGTATAGTTTCATAATACAATGATTTTATCAGAACATTAGAAAACTAAACTAGTCAATTTTCTTTTACACCTGGGAATTACAGGCTATATAAATTAAAAGGAAGTTTCACTTTGTGACAACATGTTTTTAAAAGTAAGAAAAGCAAAATTCAATATGAGAAGTGAAATTCCCGTTTGAATCAAACTTACTATTAAGAAAATATATGTACTTGTTCAAAGACACTGATTTAGTGGAAAGAAGATCTTCCATGAGAACTTCCATACTTTTTTTGCCAATCTTAGGAATCTCAAATCAATTACCGGGCATAATTTGTCAGTTTTATTTAGTCCTCTACAAACTATGAATCCATAATCACACTAATTTACTATTTCATAGAGTATAGGAAAGACTAAAATTAACCAAAAAGGACAGCCTGGACCATTTAGAAACTTTTGGATACACTACAGTTTCAACTTTCAATATGAAAGTGACAAGAGTGACTAACAGATGGCGCTGTTCTTGTATGCCAGAAAACTGATAATTATTGATTCTTGGTAAATTTAATTCTAATATTATTGTTAATTAGGACAATTAAAAATATGTTTCCATAAAGTGAGATCTTTCCTTTAAACCACTTAAACTAAACTAGTTTATTAAACGTGTTATACTCATGTGTACCTATTAATCAGATCAAGAAATCTGGATCGAGTGCCCGAGCCAAAAGCGTTTTGCAATACCAGAACTCAAGATCGAAAAAAAAAATGATTCTCTTCCCCCCTTCCCCCCCCCAACCTCCCCAAGTTTTTGGTATTATATTTTGTGCGCAATTCAGAATCCAAAAATCGTATTTTTTACTACGAGAAGGCTGCGTATTTTCTCATTTTCCCTTAACTGAATTGCTCATGCAACACAGCAAATTTATGGCACTGCATTCAAAATTCATTATTATGTGATACAAATAAAAATTCTCACAACCATTTTGGTATCTAGTAAATAAGGCATTAGCCAGGCACAACTCAAAAACACAGTCGAAAAATAAATCGGAGAAACAAATCTGCACCAATTTACTTTTCGTTTGTGCTGACAGCAAAACGATTTGTATCCGAGTAACATATATAGCTAGAACCAGCCATTTTCGCAGAAAATTTTGACAAGGCCGGTATTTGAGATAAGATTTCTCTGTACAGTTGTGAGGTTGGTGAGTTAAGGATATGCGATCGGTCAATTAAGTGAGATTTTCAAAAAAAAACCCGCTTCAAGCTAAAGTTGTATGTAAAGGCATCTCTCTCATATTGTTATGAAGGAATAAAATCTCTATTAATAATTTCAACATAAATATTCATATTCTTTATGTAGTAATGCATGTATAAATCTTACTTTGTTTCGCAGACGCTTTATCTTCGACACGGCTGTAGGCACGACCGGTATGAAAACCTGATACTAGTAGAATTCCGAATCTGAGCTTTGATAGGAACCCGATTGTTCTCGGTTGTCAAGACTTTCGCTGGGGCTTTCGGCACTTGCTTCTATCGATCTGATATCCAGGTTGTGTACAGAATCTGGAAATCAGAAAAACGAATTAAAATTTAAGAAACTAAAACGAATTCCCAGAAATAGAAATCCCATTTTTTGAAAACGAAGAACTTTTCCTTACTTGTATCTACTCTTCCAAAAGATAATACGGATTATTTGAAGAAAAAAAAATCTAGATTTGAAATCTTATTTGTTTGGTGCATACATCGTAATTTTTAAAATTATGGTTTGAATTCCAAAACTCTCA
Source organism: Proteroiulus fuscus (assembly GCA_034700285.1). Lineage (NCBI taxonomy): Eukaryota > Metazoa > Arthropoda > Diplopoda > Julida > Blaniulidae > Proteroiulus > Proteroiulus fuscus. The sequence goes on from JAQIXP010004183.1 coordinate 9,716, forward strand.
ATGTTTGGACCAAATAAATTGGATTTAAAATTTAATTATAGTGCACTTAGAAATCATTAAAGGGAAAGTCCCACTTTGAAAGAAGTGGGTTGTAGGAGGAAGAGCTTGAAAAATTAGGAAAAAGGCATGGGAATTGCAATATGATTTGAGCCCACCAATCATTAAATAAAATGAACTGAATACATAAGATTTGGATGTACGAGTATATATAAAGCCCAAATAAGCACCATTTCACTGACAGTACTTAGCACCCTCTACTGGATAAAAGGTATCAGCTCTCATGAAATACATTGGCATACACGTCCTAGAGGGCACCACCAACTGTCCGTGTCAACTGAAACCCATGAAAAAATGGTGCCTAATGTGCATTTGGCAAACATCAAAATTTCTTTAATATAGAAACTCTGCTGCAATTATTATTGTCACTGCCATTCACATCTCGCAAGTGTGAACAACTTAAATATCACTAGTTACAAGGCGGGACTTTCCCTTTAAATATTTGCTAACTTTGAATCAAGTCCCTTTTTTATGCAACAACCAATTCAATAATATGAAATAGAATACTTACTGAGCAAAGGAGTATCAGATAAACGCAATGAGCGCAACGAAGTGGAAATGTTATTAAGCGGCATCACAGCAAGAATGAGCGCCAAACAATCGGCAACGTCATTGTTCGGAGCACAAGCCAGAGCAGGACTATGACCTTTGATGCAGTAAAAAAAAATATGATTAAGTAAAATCTTAAATATCTTCATATAAGAAAGACGAGAAATTTTTATCATACCATTGGAGTCCACAGCAGTAACACTTGCTCCTTTTGTGAGCAAAGTTTGTACTACTCCAGTCATTCCATTGCGAGCAGCAATGTGCAATGGCCTGAAATATCCACCACAGTTTTAGCGCAAATCTCGTTGTAATATAAATGATTATTAGGTAAAAGAAATGACAGCACATACGTTTTAATCTCCTTATTAACAGCAATTATACTATGGTTAATCCCATTTTTTTCAAGTAGAAGGTTCGCAGCTGCTTGATGTTTCTAAATTAAAAAAATTATTTTATACTTTCAAAGTTTTTGGTATTTTTTTTTCTGTTTTGTTTGGGAGTATTTGAGGGTTCTTAAATGGATTTTGAGAGCTATTAAGGGTTCATTTGGGGGAGATTTGAGGGAGTTTTAAAAAATTTTGCAGATTTTTGAGGGTTTCGAGATTATTTTTGTTTTACCCAGGTTTAATAGTATAAAAAAATCGTACCCTGAGACAAGCATGGTGTAAAGCCGTGTTCTTATCGACATCTTCCGCTTTGGTATCAGCATGTTGTTCAAGTAGGATTTCTACAAAATCGATTTCCAATTTACTTAACATTGTATTCAATAAACAAGAACCAAGCAAGAAACATTAACTAGAGATATGTACCGATTGTGCTGCACTGTCCGTTCATGGAAGCCATAATGAGAGGTGTCCTGTTCAACAGGTCACAAGAATTGACATCCGCTTTGTGGCTCAGTAACATGTGAATACAATCAACACTGTCATGGAAAGCTGCAGCGTGTAAGGGGGTCCTCAATGAACAAAACCAACAATAGGTTATATTTTTGCACATTTTTTTTTTGCAAATGCAACTCATTAAAAAAAAAATCTTGTCTTACCTGCCCTTACGATCTCTTAAATGAACAATCTCGCTTCCAAATTTGCTCAAAAGTAGATCCGTGCATGTGTCATTGCCTTGAAATCTAAGCACAGAATTTTGCATTGGTTAAGTTAAATCGGGGAGAATAAGAATAAAACCTTTTCATAATGATACTTACGGGTTGCTTCTGCAAATTTAATTGGGAAACCAAAACAAAATAATTTTTGTAAATAATCAGACTATTAGTTGAGCAAGCTAAGAAGTATGCATTCAAATATCAAATATGATACAAGTTTATTTATACGAAATGAAAGCAAGGGGTGCGACATTACTGAGTTTGGATAATCTCGATTTTTTAAAAAATAATCTAGATAATTTTGAATTTTAAGCAAATTTTATGGTGTACTCGGAAACAATCAAGCAATTTTATATTCCATACTTGTATCTATATCGATAGAAGTTGCCACAATTCATTTAAGGGGGCTGTCCACACTTTTTAGAGCATGCATGCTCCTATGGGAATCTCCATGTTAAATAAAAGTACAAA
>JAQIXP010004184.1:0-11890 GCA_034700285.1 Proteroiulus fuscus
GTGGCCGAAGGCTAAGGAAAATGGCGCCTACCGTGCATTTTGGAAACGTCGTGATTTCTTCAAAATGAAAACTTTGCAGCAATTATTATTGGTACAGAAATTAATATCTAGTAATTGTGTACCGTTTAAAAATAACTTGTTTCAAAGTGAGACTGTCCCTTTAAATTTTACTAACACCCTGTAATCCAATGGCATAGAGTCCCATAGACAGCAGTGTGACCAAACACAAGTATACTGCCTATTGTTCCTGTACCTTCTGTGGGTTTCCTGCTGTGAACTCCCTAATCTGGCAGCATTGAGATTTCGTTTTATTTATTTTAAAAATATCCTTTAAAAATATAAAAAAGATAATAATTTCGTTAAAAACAACTTATCTATTTTGTGAATATTACATAAAACGTGACCGGATATGACAACATAAGAGATTTCGTGAATTACGTTAAGTTCCCGAAAATTTTAGCAATAAACACCATTATTGAGGTAAATTTATATTTTTTAATTTATAAGAGTTTGACATTTTGTGGATATGAATAACATATTGATAAAATTGCAGCTAAAAATGAAATAAAATAAAACTCTTTAGAGTCTTCTCTTTCAATACTTTTTACCCTTATAAAAGAAAATTTGGATTTTACCTTAAAGGGAAAGTCCCACCTCGTAGCAAGTGATATTTAAATTGTACACACTCACTAGATATGAATGGTTGTGAAATTAATAATAATTGCATCAGAATTTCCATATTGAAGAAATCACGAGGTTTGCCAAATGCACGTTAGGTGCCATTTTTCCATAGAGTTCAGCAGACACTGAGTTAGTGGCGCCCTCTTGGACATGCATGTCTACGTGCTTCACCATAGCCGATGCATTTTATCCACTAGATGGCGCTACAACTGTCAGTAAAATGGCGCTTACTTGGGCTTTGCATTTTCATCCAAATCCATGTATTCAGGACATTTTATGTTATTGATAATTATTGTAAAAATTACTAATTTTTCATGCCCACCTCTTTCAAAGTGGGACTTTCCCTTTACAAATTTCATCAAATATCGTATTAATAATAACAAATAAATCTTTGTCTATTGGTCGAATTACGCAAAATACACACTGAAATTTCCAACATAACCTCTCACAGTCCATTAATTCATTGGTATAATTTAAATCCAAACTTCCAAGTATAGTTTCAGATATTTTGTGGTTAAGTATGGGATAAATGTTTTCAACAATATGTATATGACAGTATAACCATCTCATGTGGTTTGTTCAAATCATCTGTCATAGGCCATATATATACTCGAGTAAGCCCAAAGAATAATCATTTTTATAAGAGAGAGACCACATATATACACAAAAATGCTTGAGTGGATAATTCACATTTGGACAAATAAGACAGACGTCATTCTGATGCTACTTCCATTACATGTTGTTCATAATAAAGAATTTCACGCTTGCATGCCATTCACAATCTAATTTGCTCGATTATTCGTGAAACATTCAGAGCAAAAGAGAGAGAGAGAAAATAAAGAGTATATATATACGAGGACAACAGAAGTACTTTAAGGATTTATGTGGTCAGCAAACTGCAAATTTAAGTACTTGGAATGACCAGTGTCACGTGTTAGTATATATGCTATAACAGCGTAATATCGAAGGATTAATTCAGAAGTGACGAATAAGCCAATTTGTCAAAAATGAGATAATTGTACCATTGTGATCCTAGAAGTGTCCCTCATGGTGACCACAAATTTCTGTAAATAAAATTCCCTGAATTTTCCAGGTTTTCCAGAGTTATTTTCACATTTTTCCAGGTTCAAAAACATTTATTTTGGATGGTGCAACAATGAAAACAATGAAATGCACAAATTTCAAAGCTAATCATTTGTTTTCCATTTAAGAGCCAAGATATCATTTTTGATTTTTGCAGCAGCCAATCAGGCAAATCATATTTTGTGCTGATTTTCAGGATAATGTTAAAAAAAATACCAAATAAAAAAGATGATATTGAAAATTCCAGGTTTCAATTCAAAATTCCCTGAGTTTTCCCCGTTTTCCAGGCTTAATATAAAATTCCCTGAGATTTCCAGGTTTTCCAGGCTAGTAGTCACCATGTCCCTAATGAACCTAAAGTTACAGAAATTAATTTAACCAATAATTATTGTTAAAGTTACAGAAGTTAACAGTAGCGAATATCCAACAAACTATTATTCCTAAAAGTTACAAGTAGTGAATGGAACCATTCATTAGTTTATCTTTAACAAATATGTCGAGACCTGGATTTTTATTAAAATACAAGTAGCGAATTTGACAATTTTTGTCCATTTTTTTATTGCATTCTTTTTATTCAATGGGTAAGCTAATGGATGTGCACATGCGCTACTTCACACTTAATTAATTTCGCTTTCCTGCAAAATTAATCAAAGTCAAACTAAGCGAATGTGCATTTTTAAGCTCTTAATTCTCAAATTACTTATTTACTTTACTAATTTAATTATTTAACAAAAATTAGCACATTCCCTAAAAAATTAATTTACAAAAGTAATTTTAAGTAATTTAATTAGAATAATTCACAAGTAGCAAATAACCCAAAAGTTTGAGAAATAAAAGGATTAAAAATGCAAATTCGCTAGTTTGACTTTGATTAATTTTGCAGGAAAGCAAAATAAATTAAGTGTGAAGTAGCACATGTGCACATCCATTAGTTTGCCTACTGAATAAAAATAATTACAAAAAAAAAGAGCAAAAATTGTCAATTCGCTACTTGTCTTGAAATAAAAATCCATGTCTCGAGAAATTTTTAAAAGATAAACAAACGAATGGTACCATTCACTACTTCTAACGTTTAGGAATGATACCTTGTTGGATATTCGCTACTGTTCACTTCTGTAACTTTAACAATTATGGGTTAAATTGAATTTCTGTAACTTCAGGTTCATCAGGGACACTTCCAGGATTACAAAGGTACAACTATCTCAATTTTGACAAATTTACTTATTCGCTACTTCTGAATGAAGCCATCGATATGGACTTTTCACCCAAAGAAAAATGTTGTCTTTTCACTTGCATTGGGGCAAGTGTAATGCAATAAACACTTGTTCTGCTTGACAACAGCCAACATCTCTATATATTGAAAAACAGAGCAAAAAAAAAAAAAAATACAGCATACATAAATCGTTGAAACTATTTAGCCATTTTGAATGGATCGATAAAGGCTCCTTTTTCTTAGATATATATAAGCAATGGACAAACACAGACATATAAGAGCGTTAGAATAGAAATTTCAAAATGATAAAACGCCAATTTTTGTATGTCTATTTAGAGAAATAAGCTCCTTGTTCAAGATGCTGTTGGCAGAATAGATGTGAGACCAGAATATAAAACTTAAGAAAAAATAAAAAAGATGACCAATGGCCTCCAGCTGCAATTTGTAAAAAAAAATAAATGTTCATCCATTGAATTAAAATGAGGAAAACTTTGAGACGATGAGATGGGTTATAAGTAATCCAATCCATTTCTTGTTGATGGTTTTCAAAAGACTTTTCAGACAAAAGTAAGCATTATTTCCAAGATGAAAGAACTACTTATGCTTATGGCTATATACGAGGCTTATATAACTAGAATATGAATGGTACATGCCATCTAGCCTTAGACAAATGGTGAGAACCATAAATTGGTGTACAAGTGCGGCAAATAGGCTATACTTTAATTCACAGAAAATAAAATATTTTCATGCCATGAGAGAAAAAAAAAATACACATGAAAATGCAGTAATTGCATTATGCAGTGCTCTTTCAATTATTTGTTGAACCTTGCATGCATGAAAACATTTATCAAAAGTGTCAGTATTTCATTTTTATTAAAAACGGCAATCTTCTTAACTTTATTTATCTTATTTAATTAAATTAATTTTTTAATTGTATCACTATCAGTACATGTACCCTATTTCATCAAGACTCTAGAATCTAAAATCCTCAAGATCAATCCAGAATCCTAGAAATTTGGTTCCATCGTACAATCCCTAATCCAAAATCCAGAATCCTAGAAATTTGGTTCCATCGTACAATCCCTAATCCAAAATCCAGAATCCTAGAAATTTGGTTCCATCGTACAATCCCTAATCCAAAATCCAGAATCTTTCATGGGAGTAGATTGGATTTTCAGAATTGGGAATGTTCCACGGAGCCATTTTTGTTAGTTTTTTTTGGATTCTGGATTGAGATTCAGGATTTTAGATTCTAGAGTCTTGATGAAATAGGGCCCAGGTTCCAAGCAGTTGACCAAAATCTCTTTAAAATCAGATATTTCTCTGTCAGGCAATCCGTATTCTCTTGAACACTCTTTTGGTGTAAAAAGTAAACATTAAGTAACCAAATTTGCAATAAATTTAATAACCTGAAGGAATAGTTTCCATTAACTACTCCAGAAAAGAAGCTCACAAACAATCCTTTTTTTGTTAACCTTGGTTCGTGGATCTTTGTTGGTAATTCCAAGACACTACATGACAATGACTTTGGACTGATGTAGCTTTAGGCCTATGAGAGTGAGAATTTTTACGATCTAATACTGTTAAGAACTTAAGGACTTTACATTTTAACTCCGAGACACTTTCTTTATTTCAATCAAAATAAACGACACATTTGTATAGTGCACTTCACATCAAATCTACTCTTTTATGCTTTAACATTAAGGCTACTGGAGTTTAATGGAAAAATTGCAAGCATTTGACGAATTTTAGTGTATATTTAAAGGCCATTTCGACGTTAGGCCTACAAACATCCTTTTGTAAATACATTGTTTTTGTAAAAAAAAAAGGGCCCATTCATGAATAAAATGGATACATTATTTTCCAAGTTGAATTTGTAGTTTATAATCAGTAAGGAAACTGATTTAACCCCAAATTTTCCCAACAAAACATGTTTTTAATTTGTAAGTTCAAGCACAAAGTTTAGGCAGTAACTCCATTTTAGACCCTTCTCTTGATTTCTGCGCTCAGTCGCACGAGGGCGCCAGTGGTATTGGCTAATTTGTGAATTTGTTTTAATATTAAAATGCCAAAGTGACAAAATATAGTGTTTATTTCAAGGAAAGGTGTAAATATATCAGTTGGTGAATTACTATTTAAGTAGATCACAAGTGGGTAACCCTTTTTGTTACCTCGCACTGTGATCCTGCAAACCAAAACCACAAAAACGCCTCAGTTTCAGAACACCCAACCAAATGGTCACCAGGTCATAATGCTAAAACATGCCTATTATTTGTCTTTAATTTAATAATCACTAGTTCAAGTAATTACTATTTAAATTTCTGTAAAATCAATATTGTTGACAAAATATGGGATTTCCAAAATTATTAGGAAAAAAAACCACTTGTGATAAAGGGTCAAGTTGAAGATTTCCTCGCATCAAAACTGAATACTACAAAATTTTATTTCTAAAAAATTGTAAAATAATTCAACGGAGGGACTACAAGTAATCTCTTGACCACAGCAGGACAAAATGTTTGGAGAAATGAAATGTCCACTACAAAAAAAAACACCAGATGTTCTGGACATTGTCCATCATTTAAAGACTTTGTCACGAAGTCATGCCAAGCTTGAAAAAGATGATAATAACATCGTTTTTGAATTTACACTATCCGGTTGTACTTGTAAGAAAAAATAAAATGTGAATTGAATTTGTCAATAAACTATACAATGACCATCGTTTATAATAAGCAAATTTATTAAATTAAATATTTAATTCATTTTTCCTTTTATTATTTCTAACAATTAAGTAGGCTTTAAGAGTCATAAATTCATTTCATTTTCTTAATAAAAATGATTTTATTTAAATTTACCATTCAAAAAATATTTTTTTTTCAAAGGAAGAGCTTGATTTTTAAAAAAAATGCTTTTTCACAAAAAGCATCCATTTAAATAAAATAAAATAAAATAAAAAAAATAAATGAAATAAGAGGCGCCATCTAATTTGCAAGTTGATTACTGCATACCATCTCATCTATCTTAAGGTGCATTTCCACCAAGTGCACAACATATTTGTTGCAATCGTTTGCGAATGTTTGCAATTGTTTGCAAACGTTTGCAAACCCGAGATATTTATGTGGAAGACGTCAATAGCACAAAGATCAATAAATGCTTGCAAACGTTCGCAAACACTTTCCACCATTTGCAACCACGTGCAACCACGTGCAACCACGTGCAACCACTTGCAACCACGTGCAAACACTTGCAACCACGTGCAAACACGTGCAACCACATGCAAACGTTTGGTGGAAACGCACTTTTAAGAATTCGATCAACCCAGAAACTATTCCACAGAGAAAAGTGAAGCCATACATTAACATATTCGATGGCTTACCTATACAAAACTGTTATATGGCGCCAGTTCCTATTTGCAATAATAGCAAAATGGCGCTATCCACTCATTTTAGACAAATCATAATTTCTAAATTATGGCAAGTCCGATGCAAATACTAATTTCTAAGCCTTTTTCAACTATAATTTGTCTTCGTTTTCAAAACAACTCCTAACAGGACGATACAACCTTTAACTACAAATTAACCGAAACAATTCCAAGAAACCTTTGAGACATGTTCTTGGCCAAACTGAGCAATTTTCAGTTTATTTTCATTAATGCGTAAATGTAATATACACGATATGTATTTTTTCCAAGACACGATGTCATGCATGAATATACTGTATCATTTCATGCATGGGAATACAAGAAAACAAGGATTAAATTGGGCAAGGCTCTTAAGACCCCCCGGCATGAGGCGTCATTCCAGAGCATAATATATTTTCTCTATGAATAATTATACATAAAATTCGTCCTATTTAAATGCATGTATAATCTCTTTTTCTTATAATTTGTTCTTGCACATATAAGATGTTCACTATCTCATCACAAGTTCCCAAACACCGAAATGTATATTCAACGTTTAATGCAGCCACAATTTCCTGGAAATTAAGCAAATGGTGGGATAAATTTTCCAAACAGGAATTTAATGCCTCTTTTATTTGACAATCAAGCCTAATTCCGATTAGATATTCCGTTTCGCCCATTGCCTTAATACTGTTTTGTTACATCTCACTTATCTAGGCCTAATCCCTCTTAGAAGTGCTTCATTTCCTTTTGGCACTGTTGGGACACCTTTTTAATGGACGGAATTTCTGCTAAATCTCAAAATCTGCTTCATGAGGGTTTGCTAACTAAATTCATTGTGACACCAATCAAGCAATTATTTCTCTCGTCCTAAATGTATCCATTCATCGCTCATTTTGGCTAATTACCTTAATGATAATTCAGATTACAAGCTTTCAATTTGTGTAAATATATATACTGCAGCAGAATCAACGACAAAAGCGATGATGTCATTTTCGTTTAGTAAATTACAACTTGGTTAAATTTTTGTCGATTTTGTGTAAATCTGGCTAAATTAAAATATAGCTGGAAATCGCTGGCTAACATTATCGTAAAGACTTACTTATTATATGAAAACAATTTAACCAGATTTCTGGAAATAAAAATAATTGGCTGATTTGTTTTTCCATGTTTACTCTTTTGTTGAACAAAGGTAAAGGAATGCTAATTAACAAAATGAAATGAGGTAAATAATCTAGCAGTTAATAATTAAATAGTTAGAAAGTGTCAGTTGATACCTGACTTTTGGAAATAAAAACAATTGCCTGATTTTTTTTCAGTTCACTCTTTTGTTGAACAAAGTATTAGGAAATGTTAACAAATATAGAATGAGATAGTTAATAGAGTAGTTGTAATTATTATTTAATATAAAAACATGGTGTATACAATATTATAGAGTAACCACAGCATGTTGAGGCCCAAAATATGACTTTTTATGATATTATTTGGATGAAAATTATGACTTTTTATGATTTTCCTTCAACTGAATACAAAAATTTATTTTACAAAACTTGAATAAACTTCTGAAAAATCATACAACATTTATGACTTACGTGTTATGATAAAAAGTATGACATTTTTATTGACTTTGCAAAAGTATGACTTTTTATGATTTTCCTGGATAATAATTTTATTTAACAAGAACTCCGACAATGACTTCAACTAAATACAAAACAAATTAGTAACAACAATTTTGAATACCTTCTGAAAATCATAACATTTATGATTTATGCTAAAAATGTATAACATTTTTATGACATGTTTATTACCTTTGCCAAAGTATGACTTTTTATGATTTTCCTGGATAATAATTTTATTTAACAATAATTCCGACAATGACTTCAACTTCTGAAAATCATAACATCATAACATTTATGATTTATGCTAAAAATGCATAACATTTTTATGACATCTTTATTACCTTTGCCAAAGTATGACTTTTTATGACTGTATGACTTATAGTAGACACCATGAAAAATAAGTTTCTTTATCCATTAGAAAACCATTGTTCCGGTTTCATAGTGCAAAAATAACTAGCCAAAATCCCGAGATACTTTCTGACTGGTCCAACAGAATGCTTCAGTTCATTCATTATTTGAACCCACCGAATAGTTATTGAAAGTTTAAAAAATAATCCGCCAATACATTTTCCTAAATTAAAAAAATCCAATTAACATGGTTGAAAAATGCATTGAACAATTCCGTAGTGAACCACGTGATTCCATAAAATGGCAATGGTGTCTATTCAACAAAAGAGTAAACCAATGAGAAACACATTGCTCCAAAAGTATTTTTCATTCTGGTGGCTTCAGTAGCACTGATCAGTTCATTCTTTAATAGAACAGAGTATCCCCCAATACTTTTCTGCCTGATTAATGTCAATTTCAATTCTCCAGTACATTATTTTGTTGAACAGGCTCAAGCCCTACAACTATACATTCTGCTCATGTAAAAAAAAACTAAAAACTTTACAATAAGTTTTCGTAAATATTTATTCACAAAGTGCACCTGAAATATCCTGCACAAAACCATTATTGGTTCAGTCCAGTCTTTAGGGAATATAAGGCCCTAAAGTAGATTTCAATGGGCCTATCAACACCTTATAATCTCTAACAAGCTGAAGCCAATATATTGGTACTTTAAGAAAGTACAGGTCCTATTTCCAAATAGGTAAGCAAATAAAAGTAACAATTACTGGCTATAAGATTGTCAATAAGTAAGGGGAGAAAAAAAAGCGATTTAAAAGTGCAAATACATCTGAATATAATCAATGCTATTAGATTGGAAAGTTTGCACTCTTTTTTTTCCATTGAAATGTGCCAACACATAAGATTTGAAGCTTATTTCAAGGAATAATGGAAAATGTCCCTAAACGCCTGAATAATAAACAGTTTTATAAAAAGAAACTCTTAAGCTAAAAGATATCCACTTACAATAAAAGAATGAACTGGATTGACAACTATAATAAAGTGGAAACTTTTTTCAAAGCATGACTGTTCAAAACAAAGCTATAACTCTTTATGACAATTATGGAATAAAAGTATAATTTAATTGCTCAAGTAAACTTAAAGGGAAAGTCCCACTTTGAAATAAGGTGATTGTAGAAGAAAGGCATGAAAATTTCAATTGAATTTGAGCCCACCAATCAATAAATAAAATGTCCCGAATACATGGATTTGGTTTAAAATGCAAAGCCTAAATAGGCGCCATTTTACAGACAATGTGTAGTGCCTTCTACTGGACAAAAGGCATCAGCTCTAGTGAAACACGCAGACAGGCATGTCTTATAGAGGGCGCCACCAACTTTCAGTCTCTACTGAAATCTATGGAAAAATGGCACCTAACGTGTATTTGGCAAATGTCATGATTTATTCAATATGGAAACTGCTGCAGTAATAATATTGTCACAACTATTCTTAGATTTTCTTTACATTCCTCGATTTTCATTGGCCCAAATCAGTCACATGATCATAACAACCCAGAGTTAAGACTTAACTGTTTTTGGTGCAAATGGCCCTAAGTGTGTATAAACAATTTAACTATCACAAGTTAGAAAATGGGACTTTCCTTTAAAAAAGAAAAAAAAACCTGATATATACAAGAATTTAAGACAGAATTTTATGGTGCACCCAGTAAATTTCCCATTTCATCAAAGTAAAAAAAATGATTCACTGGACATCAATACGACGTGACGTAAGACTAATGCAGTCCAGTGACGTCACATAGGTCTCGTTTTCCAACATCAAATTTCTACATTTCATTAAACCATAAACAAAATATTTGGGAAAGTTTGATTTGGAAGCTATGAATAAAATATTAAACAAAGCCTTTAATTCAAAATAAGTTATTATAAATGTAAATTGTCAGGCAAGAATTATGTATTCCATTGGTCAAACTGATTATGTTATTTCTGCTCTTTATAACACGAATATAGTGAATGCAAATATCAGTTTGAATTAGTAATAAAATTTATTTGGCTGCACACCAACAGCAGCAGCAGAATAAATAATAAGACAATTTTAACCAAATAATTAAACGTCTACACTCTGCATATAATATGCCTTTTGCTGTCAAGGTGAATTTATGCCCCCCAAAACACATGTACAATATAAATAAATGGGTTAACAATGCTGTAAATTGGCTAGGGACCTTTGCAATATGCTTTACACTTAATATTGTTGGCGATAATACTACTTAAACAGCACAAACACATTCATCTTTTTCAAAAGCATTTTAACTTTATATTGCACTAAATAGAAACTGAATTAAATTTACAAATACAGGCCGGTCCTTTCACCAAATAAATTTCCAGACAAAAAAAATTGCCAAACAAGATTTATAATTCAGTCCCAACTTGGGAAATGCTTTGTATACCCGAGTAAAATACATGCAAAAAAAGCCAGTCCAGTTTCCAGATTTTTTTTTTCCTAAATGAATATATTATATGCCCTAACAGAATATATCAGCCATAAATTTTAAGTCTGATAAGAGAGGCATTGAAATTCCCAAATAGACAAGTTTTTTTGGGTCATTAAAAAAAAAAAATGGCGTCATTGGAACGTCTAATGACGCCATTTTGTTTTCTATTGTTGTTAAAGCATTGAACATTTTTATTTACAAAGTTTTGCCATTTAAGTTAGTAGAAAATCTACGAATTATTCACCAAAACAGTTTGCATGTAAACAGAAATTATTAAAAATAAAAAAGTATTGGATAACAAAATGCAGCTTTGTGATCCAGTTCACAAGTAGATCTAATTTTAGGTTATAACCCAACCATGGAAACGCGAAAGCACTGCCTTATATTTGTTTTTCTGTGATCCGGTTTGGTGCTCTGCCAATTTAAGGCAGATCCCAAGTGGGTAACCTTTCTTATTACCCTGCTCACCAAAGCCATAGAAGCTATAGTGCAGAAACGCTTCAACTTCGGATCATGTAACCAAGTGTTTACATGGTGCACTTAATGGAATTATTTATTTTTTTGTATTTTTTAAATAAGCCTTGAAAACTTAAAAAAAATCCCAATGCTGCCAGATATAAGGAGTTAATATCAAGAAACCCACAGACAGAAAGTAGGGACAAATAGGCAGTATTTGTGTTTGGTCACACTGGTTTACTTTACAGGGTAACATTGGTTTACAGGTTTACCACTGATATTTTCCCAATTTAAATGTCGTTTGACATAAATTTCGTAAAGAATTTTGGCAAAATTTCGCACTCTTCAATTGCAATTTTTAACTTTTTAATGAAAAAAGGAGGTTTGGCTAAAACAGCCTTAACTTTTTGTAATGTGTAAATATATACAGGGTGTCTGGCCAAATCCAGTAACAAATTTCCATGACATTTCCAGGTTTTCCAGAAAAATGTTCACAAATTTCCAGACCAAACAAAAGTTATTTTAAACTCATTTTTACTGACATATGCAATTAAAACTGCAATATTTGGCAACTACCCTGGGCCGCACCCAAAAATACATTT
>JAQIXP010004185.1:0-11887 GCA_034700285.1 Proteroiulus fuscus
TGAAGTTATGGCTGGTGCAAGCTCTTTAAGCAGTCTGGGAGAAATATTATCTGGACCCATTGATTTATTTGGAGAAACATATATTTCGATACATATATTTCGATTGACAAAAGTTGAATTTTGATCGATCAAAATTGAATTTCGATCTAGCAAAGTTGAATTTCGATCGATCAAAGTTAAATTTCGATCTATGAAAATTAAATTTCGATCAAGCAAAGTTAAATTTCGATCTAGAAAAGTTAAATTTCGATCTAGAAAAGTTAAATTTCGATCGAGCAAAGTTAAATTTCGATCAATCAAAGTTGAATTTCGATCGATCAAAGTTGAATTTCGATCTATGAAAATTAAATTTCGATCAAGCAAAGTTAAATTTCGATCGATCAACGTTGAATTTCGATCGACAAACGTTAAATTTCGATCGATGAAGTTAAATTTCATTCATGCAATAAACCTGGATTTTCTTTAAATGCCTTTTCCTCAGAACACTTATTTAAATTGCAATATAGTATAAACAATTCAATTGAATGGGTCCAATTTACTAAATCATTGGCAATTGGGATAAACATTGTTGGATCAAACTATAAGAATAGTTTGCGAATAACTTTGATAAACATTTCCCCCCAAAAAAACCCATATATTTAATTAGTGAAAATTTGAAGGAAACTTACAATAGTTGAAGCGATGACAATCCATGGAAAATTCCAGCTGGCAAATCGGTGATTTTATTTCCATAGAGAACTCTAAAAATAAAAAAAAATAAGTAATTAGTTTTATCTAATTAATTTTGATAAAAAAATAACACGCAGAACAAATGAAATTATGAACCTAATTGAGTTGAACATCATCATTATATATATATGCAACCATATTTAATTTTTAGTAATAAGTGTTCACCTCATGCTAATATAACAATAGAAAATATTTCAGTAATTATATATTTTCAACTTAAGAGGTTTATTTAAAGATATTCTCCTGATGAATTTAATTAAGAGTAATTGCATCAACAAATGTTATAAAAAAATAATCAGTAATTCCTTTTCATACAAGAACAATATGCTCTGCATGAAACTGGCAAACGAAATTATACTAATCAGCAGCATAAGCACATTTGCAAATTAAAAGACTTAAAAAGCTGGGAAAATATTTCAATTTAAAAAAATCATTACTTACAGAAAAGTGTTATTGTTATATAGGAAAACATGACAAAATTAGGATATATTAATTATTATTGTTTTGGAAGTTTCCTAACTTCTGGCAAAAATTTTCCCCTACTTTCCCTAACATTTCCTGACTTTTCAGGTCAGTTTATGTCCAGTATTATACTGGGTTCTGCAAGCGAGCCTCCCCGACTCCCTGAGAAAAAACACAAGCTTCCTCTTTATTTCCTTGACACTTTAAAGGGAAAGTACCATTTTGAAAGAAATTGGTTGTAGTAGAAAGAGTATAAAAAATAGGAAATGCATGAAAATTGCAATTGGATTTGAGTCCTGCCACCAATCATTAAATAAAATGTCCCAAATATGTGGATTTATTTGAAAATGGAAGGTATTGGCTCTCATGACACTCAAGTCCTAGAGGGCACCACCAACTCTCGGTGTCTGCTAAAATCTATGGAAAAATGGCGCCTAACGTGGTGATTTCTTCCAATTTGGAAACTCGGCTGCAATTATTATTGTCCTGGCCATTCTTATCTAGTAAAGTGTGAACAACTTAAGAATCACTAGCAACAAAGTGGGACTTTCCCTTTAATGCATTATACAAGAACTACATCAACTTAATAGATCTTGCCCTCAGTCAGCTCAACCATTTCAGTCACTTCAATCATTTAATGGGCAACTTACACATTGCTACAAACCATTTTTTCAAATAAAAACAGAAAATAATAATTGTGAAGGGCACAAGAATTAATTATTATTATCATGGGATTTAGCATAATTCAGAAATCATGATTTTTTAAAACACATGGGTGGCGCCATTTTACCATATCACTACAAAAATGATTGGCACCATCTAGTGGTTACTTTGCAAATTAAGCCTCTGAAAGGGTACTGCTTCACTTTTTCTCTATGACATAGTTATAATGTGTTAAACTCCTAAGATGGCCGACAAAATCCAACAGTAGTTATCAATTTAATTCGTAGATATCGTCACTTCTCTGAGATTTTTTAGATTCTTTAAGACAATTTTAAATTTCTATAATTACTCGAAAATTATTTTATAGGATTGTTCAGTTACTTCGGACAATACTTTGCTTTTTATTTCGGTGTGGGGAAAACAATGTCATGAATTTAAAAAAAAAATTATGGCCTTACATAATTTATGGATTGCTCCCATCCTGCATTTCTCACAACAGAAAATGCATCTTTGGATGACTGAATTCTTTCTCATGCATTAGTTTCAGTATATAAAATACAGTGACTCGTACACTTGATTTAATGTACAGAAAATGGTTAATATGCCATTTAACTATACACAGTGCCTTCACGCCCCACTGGCAAAATTTATCGGTTCCTCCAACTTCCTGGAGAGAAAAATCTTTAGTGAATATATTTCTCAAGAAAAAAAATCAATTAATTTCACCGAATATGCTTTAAGATTCCAACAAATAGGAAATGTTTCATTTTTATAGTTGAATTCCTCCGGCATTCTTTTCCAGAACCCGGTATGCCTTTGGGGAAAAAGAAAATTCTTGCAAAAAATGCATTAGAAAATTTCCAAAATGTTGCCATTAGTCCACGCACCACTTGATCCGAGTGGGAAATTTATTGCAGGAATATTAGACGACTTTTTGGCATTTATTTTGCAAGAGCTTTTGATGAACGAGGACTTCGCATGACCTGCACAGATTGGGTTATTGTGGCCAAGCAATCAAATCCATGAGGCATTAATCAATATATGTTATGGCTTTATACCAAAATCACTTTTATATCTGATTCTCAAAAGTGCATGTGGAATATGAGATGCATATACCACAGATGTGTGGTATAAACACAAAGAACAATGATTTATGCCACAGATCTATACTGACAACGGATGTCATATGCTAATTTAGCTGCAGAACCGAACACATATTGCCACTGTCAAGATACAATAAGGCTGGCTAAAGATCGATCCTTATTTTCTAAAACTTTTTCATTTATCTGCGAGGGAATATCACTTGGTCAATGATAACTATAAGCTCGTGGTAATCCAACCATTTGACCAGGAAGGACGCATTTTAATGCTTCATGGATCACTTCGATGGTTTAATTCAGAAGTAGCGAATAAGCCAATTTGTCAAAAATGAGATAAGTGCACAGAGTTGTGATCCTGTAAGTGTCCCTAATGAACCTAAAGTTACAGAAATTAATTTCACCAATAATTGTTAAAGTTACAGAAGTGAACAGTAGCGAATATCCAAAAAGATATCATTCCTACAAGTTAGAAGTAGCCAATGGTACCATTCGTTAGTTTATTTTTTAAAAATTTGTCGTGACATGGATCTTTATTAAAATACAAGTAGTGAGCGTGACAATATATTCTGTAATTCTTTTTTTAATTCACTGTATTCAAAAACTAATGGATGTTGCACATTCGCTACTTCACGCTTAATTTATTTTGCTTTCCTGCAAACCTAATCAAAGTCAAACTAGCGCATTTGCATTATAATGCCCTTTATTTCTCAAATTACTTAATTAATTTACTTATTTCAGCACATATTCCCTATAAAATATATTGTTTCAACTGTTTACCAAATTTCAGACTTTAAACATCGTTTATTTCCAAGTTATACCAATTTTTCCATAAAAACGCTATTATCTCAAAAGCAACTCTTGGCTTATTCGTCAATTCTGAATTAAGCCATCGATCTTTTTTGGTTAGGTAAATGTGGACCAAATATTTTTATCACTATGATCACGCTGCTTATAAAGGGAAATCTCGCTTTAAAGAAAAACATCTTCAAAAGAAAAAACAAATAATTAATTGTTAAAGGGAAAGTCCCACTTTGAAAGAATGTGGTTGAAGAAGACATGGAAATGCAATTGGATCTGAGCCCACCATTCATTAAATAAAATTCCCGAATACATGGATTTGGTTGAAAATACATAGCCCAAATATACAGGCGCCATTTTACTGACAGTATGTAACACCCTCTACTGGATAAAAGGCGTCGGCTTTTATGAAACACGCAGACTCGCATGTCCTAGAGGGCGCCACCAACTCTCAGTGTGCTGAAACCTACGGAAAAATGGCGCCTAACGTGTATTTGGACAAATAGTCGTGATTTGTTCACTATGGAAACTGCTGCACTTATTATTTTAACAGCCATTCATATCTAGTGAGCATGAACAAGTTAAATATGACATGTTACAAATTGGGACTTTCCCTTAAAAGATTTTGATATTTATAAAATTCAGTGAGTGTTTATCAAAATGAAGATAAATAATTCAATTTTAGCACTTGAATACACGTAATCATTAAGTGGTCATTTTACAAACATAAATAATAAATTAAGTCTAACTACTGAATGTAAATAATGAGAATTATTGAATCAATGCAAATCATATTCGTGTAATTTGTTTGCTTATCTGTTAATAAGTCTCAGGAGAGTAAATTATGCTTTAATTCAGCTCCAATTTTAAATATTTGCAGAGATAAAATATGCGCCATAAATGTTGATAAATTGCCCGTTAGCAATGAAATATATAGTCTGAATTTTAATATAAAATCGTATAATATAGAAAAATCCATGCTTGACTGAAATAATGTTTAGTATAATTCAAAATAGTAATGTTCTCTGCCCAAAAACTGTTTTCCCTGCTTTTCCTCGATACAAAACAAGTTTCCCTGACAAAAATAAAAATTTGTCTTTACAATTTTACTGCATTATGCATATTTTTTTTTTCAAAGTTAACATTGACTACTACAGTCAGTGAAAATTAAATATTAAAACGTTGACACTAAATTGAAATACTTAGAAAAAATGGATCAGAAAATACTTGGATATATTAAAAGCTTACAAAATCAGGAAATTGAACCGTATTAAATTTAACGTAAAATAGATTTATTCAATTTCCCTGACTTTTTGGCTAGTTTGGAATTTTCTCTGACCAAATTTCTCTTAGCTGACTTGCCCT
The DNA here is from genome assembly GCA_034700285.1 of Proteroiulus fuscus. Lineage (NCBI taxonomy): Eukaryota > Metazoa > Arthropoda > Diplopoda > Julida > Blaniulidae > Proteroiulus > Proteroiulus fuscus. The sequence continues at coordinate 5,118 of JAQIXP010004185.1, forward strand.
CACTTTCCAAGTCAATAGCGATGGCTTAATTTACAAGTAGCGAATATGCCAAAAATTGCTTTTGAAATACATAATTATGTAATAGTGTTTTTATGGAAAAAACAAATAATTTGGAAATACAATGTTTAAAGGCTGAAATTTGATGAACAGATGAAACAATAATGAATGTGTAAATTTTTGTTAAATAATTAAATTACGGTAGTAAATAAATTAAGTCATTTGAGAAAATAAAAAATGCACATTCGCTAGTTTGACTTTGATTAAGTTTACCGGAAAGCGAAGTATAGCGCATGTGCGCATATCCATTAATTTGACTATTATAAAAAGAAAGCAAAAAAATGAGCGAAAATTGTCAGTTCGCTACTTGTATTTTAATAAAAATCTATAGGTCTCGATAAATTTTTAAAATGTAAACTAACGAATGGTACCATTCACTACTTGTAACTTTTAAGAATGACAGCTTGTTGGATATTCGCTGCTGTTCACTTCTGTAACTTTAACAATTATATGGTTAATCTTTAGGTTCATTAGAGACACTTCCAGGATCACAATGGTACAATTATCTCATTTTTTGACAAATTGGCTTATTCGCTAGTTATGAATTAAGCCAACTATATGAAGCCTAAATATGGAATTTTCTTACTGACTTCATAAGATGTCCTATATTTTGTGTAAATTGTACTTGATAAACTTAATATTGGGGTTATATTTAAAAAAAAGTTCACATATGCATGAAGATTGAAAGGAATTTTAGCAAAATGCTAAATTCATTTCAGAAATTGCAAACTTTTGAAATGAAAATCTCTTCCATTAAAAAAAGTAAAAAAAAATAAAACTACTTACAATGATGTTAATGACTTCAGGCCATGGAATGAATCAGCTTCCACTTTCTGAATCTGATTATTGCTGAGATCACTGAAAAATAAAAAATAAAATATATGGTTAATATTTTATATAAATTCAATTTCAATTATGAATTAAGTCACGTGAAACTGTATGAGCACCCTGTATATACCCAAATATTTAATAGAGCCGCAAGCCAGCATTAAATTTAGCAAAAAATAAAAAAAAAACACAAGGCAGATGATAAAATGTAAACAGAAAGAAGTAATACCCTATTAAAAATCCTTCTTATCTAAAAAGCTTAGTTTATTTTTACTACACACACATCAGAGGGCTCTTTTAATATACAGAAAAATAAATGTAAGACATAAGACTATTTCGTTTGTAATTTAACATCAAGTTTTTAGAAAATGAATGGCTCATAAAACGGTCCTGGGCTTTAAATATATACGGATCATGTAGTATCAATGTAATTTCGCTCGTCAAAGATAAAAACTTCTTTTATGCGAATAAATAAACTAGAAAAAAAAATATAATAATAAAAAAGCTGAATTTACGATAAATATAGTGACATCTTCAGTCTAAATAAAACTCACATTAATTCAAAGATAATATTTACTCGGCACACACAAATGCGTCAGAAAATTACACGAAATCTGATGCCAGAGGGTTAGAAATTTATAATACTAAAGAATTTGTCTAGATATAGAATAATAAGACTATTAAATTATAATCTGTAATCTGTAATAAAATGTTACTATATATACTGTCACGCTAATACTTTCCAAAAAACTTCTGAAAAGCCCGTGATTTTCTATACATATAGAAACTTTTCAAAAAGTGCAGAATTTGAATAAAATGGCAAAAAGAGTTTATGAATTTTCAAGAACCTGAAGAGTCTCTATAAGAGTCCAGAATCTCATCAAAACCTAACCGGTTAACCAAGGAAGAGAATTAAAGGGAAAGTCCCACTATGTAACAAGTGATATAAGTTGTTCACAGTTACTATAGATATAGCAATGGCTGTGACAATAGTAATTGCAGCAGTTTCAATATTGAAGAAATCAGTATATGTTGCCAAAATACACGTTATAGGAGCCATTTTTCTATAGAGTTAAACAGACATTCACAGTTGGTGGCGCCCTCTAGGACATGCGTGTCTAAGTGTTTCATGAAAACTGATGCCTTTTATCCGGTAGAGGATGCAACGCACTGTCAGTAAAATGGCGCCCACTTGGGCTTTGTATTTTTAACCAAATCCACGTATTTGGGACATTTTATTTAAATTCAGGGTTCACATACAGTTACACATAAATGGAATTCAAGGGCTTTTCATGGACTTTTGAGCTAAAACTTCTATCTATAGTGTCAAAATATAGCAGTGTTCCCACTAATATCCACCAATTGAATTCCTTAAATTTCGCTAACCATTTCAAAACTATTTCTGTACTGATGGCCGAGCCCGTATAGCCAGAGTCGAAAGTATATAGGGGGGCATCCCAAATTTTTTTTGGGGGGAGGGGGCACTTGTCATATTTTACCATGGTACTCATGGGCGCCTTCTAAAAATTTTCCAGGAGGGGGGTGGAAGAGAAGCCACTTACCGATAATATATTTATATGTATATATGTATATATATTTCGGGATGGGGGGGGGGGATAAACCCGACCTGATGCAGTCCAAAAAATTGTTTCAAAATTTTGGCCGCAGGCAAAAATTTAAAGGATTTTTTTTGTAGAAAATTGCAAAAACTGACAAAAATGGCGCCACAGGCGAATTTTTGGCTCAAAAATACTTAAAATGGGCTAAAAGATCACCAAAAGTGGGGAGAAACGACCCGACCCAATACGTACATGTTTTAAAAATTGGTGCTTAATTCAAAAATGTAAAGGTTTTTGTAGAAAATTTCAAAAATTGACAGAAAATGGCGCCGCAGGCGAAGTTTTTGCTCAAAAACACTCAATAATCACCAAAAGAGCATATGTTGCCTATCTCCAGACTTTTTGTTTGGCAAATTGGCCCCCCCCTGGACGGGCCAGGGGGACAGCAAAACTACTCCTGGGGCCACCCCGCCCATCCCTATCCCGGCGCCCATGATAATACTTTAATTATTTTGGGGGGGGGCAACTGGAGAGTATTTGGGGGGCACGGCCCCCCATCCCCCCCTCCCTACGGGCTTGCTGGTGGCGATTACACTACTATCAGCCTATTGTTATATTTAATTTTCCCCATAACACCCCTTCTCCTAAACTGATGATGTCATATTTGTTTGGCCCCCCGGCCCCCCCCCCTTAGTAAATTGTATTTAGTTTCTGAAAACTATAATTTCTCGCCTTATTATAATTTGATAAATTATTCCACAACTTCTGTAACATTCTTATCACAAAAAAAAATTCAGCCATTTCCCTGACATTTCATTAGTTTTTGGAAAATCCCCAGACTTTCCCTTATTTTCCAGGTAAAATCACTTTTTCTTTTTTGATAGATTTATGTCTACCTTAAAGCTTAAATTAATTAATCAACTAATCGAATTCAATTTTCAAGGATATCGAAGTACCATCATCAAAATGCAAGGACTTTCATGGCGCTGAAATCGCTCGCTCATTTTTCAAGGACTTTCAAAGCTTATACGGACACTGTTTAATGATTGGTGGGCTTAAATCCAATTGCAATTTCCATTTCTATCCTAATTTTCAATGCTCTATTCCTCCCACAATTCAGTTCTTTCAAAGTGAGACTTATAAATTTAATAGGGAGCAAATATAGCTTGAAATCCAATTTTACAAAAATAAAAGTGCAAAATCCTTCACTTTTCTAATAAGCAGGTGTACTCATAAATTATATAAAATATCTTTCTTTATTTTTCTCAGTTCCTCAACATTTAAAATCGATCGCTATATTATGTATCAAAATTAATACGCCTAATGTCATATACTGTCCTAAATGTATATTACTCATGTATATCCCTTCTTCCCAGGAACAATCTCCGACATTATAAATGACTTCATTAATTTCAACAAAAATGAAAAGACAGAAAAAAAAGAAACCCCGAAGAATTTAGTTCAACTAATTCGGTGCGATAGCATCAAAAAACCAGAATGACAATCGAGTCTTATTTCTCCGAGCAATTTGAGGCGAATTCATTGGTGAGATGAAATCTATTAATTATTTCACCGAAAAAAAAAGACAAGATTTGGCCAACAGACAAAAACACGAAAGAAATGATGGAAAAAGTGTTTCGATGTGAATACAGGATTACTTGAGGATTTCAAATTGGGACCCAATGGAGTTTAAACCATAGAAAAGCAATCATTGCCATTTTATTGTATTGGGTAATGGAACTAATTCTTTGAAGATCTAATCCGTTTTACAGAAGAAAAAAAACCTAAATTGAATTCGTGAAGATCTGATGATAGAAGAAACTAAAGTGTCATTCAGATTTTTAAAACTTCGTAAATATTCAACTATAGTGTATAACTATATAATTAGCACGTATACAATTCGATACCATGAATAATACTGATTACTGGTAAATGTTCAAAAATGAATAAGGACTATACTTATACAGGGTGAGCATATTTCATTGACTTAGGGCCAGTTGCTCCAACAACCGTTAAGTCTTAACCCTAGGTTAATATGATCATCTGACAGATTCGGGCCAATGAAAACCTAAGATTAACATTGGGTTAATGTTAATCCTTGTTGGTACAATTGGCAAAGTTAAAAAAGGTCCAATGGACCAATTGTGCAATGATGCCTGCTAAAATTAACCCCCATAGTACAATGAGAGCTATTATAACTGGCATGACCTATTTCAACTCTGTTATGGAAATAGATTTATTACCCAGTTTAACAGAAAACTATGATAAACAGGCCCATTAATGGCAGGGCTCATACAATTGTGAAAGTGAGTTTACCACTTTTACTAAATTCCCCAACCCCCCCCCCCCCTATATTTCCCTGACTCTGCCTTACCAAAATAAAAATTTTACTTAACTATACATGACAACTAACAACGTAAGTATACCGGCTTGTCTCACTTGGACCACTAGCATCATTTCTCAGTTACTTTTCAGCAAATCAAAGTTTTGCAAAATGGTAACTACGATTAAAATTACAATTTGAATGCACCATAACTCTTCACTGATTCTATTTGAAAAAAATAACTTGATATCAAGTGAACTTCACCTTTTAATAAAATATAATTGGATCAAATGCTTTTTATTTATTTCAAAACCGTCGCCTGTTTATGCATCCCTCCGTATACATGTAATTCTAAAAATTGCAAAAACTATTATGAAGCAAAGCTGAAGCTTGAGAATTTGGATGATTTTCCTGTTTGGATCATGCATGATCTTAGAAGTTTGTATAAGATCTACACTGTCAATGCAGAATTGATCACATGCATGCAGATTTGTTCTTAAAATAAAGTTTCATAATATGCTCGTAAGTATCAATTAAATTTGTCCATAAAAAAATGATAAGCAGAATCCTGCAGAAAAACTGCTTCAGAATTAGTGAGACATCTAGAAATTAAAATTAATGGAAGTGTTACTGATTTCTAAATTGAAAATTTCCACCAATTTCTACATGCAGGGTTCACACTGTATTTTAATTGTGAACATTCCTGTCCTTTTCTGACAAAAAACAGTTCATCTTAACTTTCCTGGCCTAAACTATAGTTTACTCTTACTCTCTCACTCAAAAACATCACTTTCTATAACCTTCATTATAACCAAAAACAATTTATTTTGACTTTCCCAGAAAAAACTAAATTTTCCATGATTTTTCACGACCATAAAAAAAGCAGTGCATGATTAAATGTACCTATTCAACTTAACATGTTCAAAATTATGAGTAAATTAGACAATTGTATTATACTATTAAATTTAACGTACCACCTAAATGGATTCATTCAATTTCCTTGACTTTCTTGGCTATTTGCGATTTTCCACGACTTTCCCTGACTTTCGAGATCAGTATGGATATCCTGCTCTATACAATTTTTTCCCCGTTTATGTACATTTTAGTTTATTTTGTGCTTTCTACATGCATGCAGCATAAAATTTTGCACCAAAAAAAACTAGACCAAATGTTGTTTTATTGCTGGCGTAAAAACCTGAGGCAAGTTCCCAGTCTCAAATCATCAGTAAAATATCCATCCTGCCCAACTGCTTCTTAATTCGCCCATTTATAAGCTACTAAACTAATACAGCAAAGAAAAGTGGGGGTCATTTATCAGTTTTCGGGGGGTATCTTACAAGTATTACAGAGATAGAGATAGTTTTCAACTCTGTTCATGCAGAAAACTTTCCAATCCATATATTTCCTGGGAAAGACAATTTATGACCAATGGAACAATATCTGGACATCAAATGATATGGGGGTCATGCCACATCCTTAATGTCCACTGTTCAAGCTCATCTTGACCACTATAGAGTACAAAGGAGCAATGAGGTGTGGACAGATTATTAGATTTTATATGTTCAACTGGAGTAAAATAGCCATCCAATTCTCTTGCGCAGTACATCGGCCCATATTAACAACGTTTTATGCGGACAAAACCTAATATCCCCATTCACACGGATATTTTTTTGATCATGATCTACAACATTTGGTTTTTTCTTTTTTTTAAAAAAAAAAACAATTAATGAACTCGAGCCTTGCAAAGAAATGGCTATAGATTTGTCATCTTTTTTTAAAAAATATTCCTGTTTATGCTTTTCCACATATCCACATATTTTTCACATATTTCACAAATTTCATATCTCATATTTGAAATTTAATCACTAACTTTTGGATTTTCCTAAATGAGCTAATTATAAAAGAATATTACAATTAATGTCACTACAGTATACAGGGTGGACAAAAAGTCTGTTGCCCCCCCTAAAATTTGTTAGGCATTGAGGATGGGTGAAATTTGATGC
>JAQIXP010004186.1:0-11886 GCA_034700285.1 Proteroiulus fuscus
GCACAAACTTATTTTGACTCGACTATAACATGGAGATTCCCATAGGAGCATGCATTTTTTAAAAGTGTGGACAGCCCCCTTAAACGTGGTTTCTTTTTAATCACGATACCATTACCATGCATGCAACCGATGCTATTGGAGCGAAAGGATGAACTCATTTAATCAAATCCACACCTAAATTAGTCTGTAACCCCTTTATTCCTGTGCATTTAGGTTGGTTCCTAGAAGTCCATGCATGAGTCCTCTTCTGAGTAAACTTGAAATTTTATATAAAAAATACTACTTTTATTATTATTTTAAGTAAAGCTTAACCACCTGGAACTTTTGTTACCATCTTTTTGATTGCATCGAACGGAAAATGGTTATCTATATAATCGTCAAATCATTAAATGTATATGCAATTACAAGCAAAAATTACGTCAAATCTGTAAAAAAAAAAAACCAAAAAAAAAGGCAATTAGGATTATAGTTTTCTCCACAACTCGCCCAATATTAGTAAAATGAATCCAATTTGACAAGGTTTGTGCTGTTATTGTGGACATCCTGTTCACTCACCGTTTTGGTCTTATAAGTAACTCATTAACAATTTGAAGGGAAATTGTAAAACACAGACAATGACGTCAAACTTAAACATGCAAGAAGAAATCATTATTTTTTTCCTTTTGCTTTTTTTTAATGTTTTTAACTTTTTTATATCAAATCTAGTCATGCATGCAGTCTTAATACTAGAATCTTAAGTACTTATCACTATAGATTATTCCATAGGAGCAATGCTGTATGTATTGGATTATGCTAATAATTTAAAGGGAACGTCCCACTTTGAAAAGAAGGCCGAGCATGAAAAATTAGGAAAGGTGTGGAAATTGCAATTTGATTTGAGCCCACCAATCATTAAATAAAATGCCCCGAATACATGGATTTGGTTGAATGCATTTTAATCATTTTTCTGTAATTTCTGACTTATTAATGAGTTTATTGAATAGGCCTACTGTTACTTCAATAGTAACATCCTTTTTATAATGGTTTATAAAGTCTGATATTACTCCTGAATTTATATTAGCAAAATTAAATATTACCATAAATTGGTTTGGTTAAGCCTTGTACTTTCCAAATGACATTCATTCATCTCATGTATAAAAAAATATGTGTGCTATTTATTTATTCAGCAGGTTTTCCAATGAATACACATTCAGAAACTAACTTGGTGTTTCTGGATAATTCATGTATTTATTTTCCCATTAATTATGCTAATATGGATAGTGGGGGGGTGCATATTTACTGCTTTGGTATGTTTGCAATCAGGTAATATCTTAAAACAACAACTGTACTGCATGACACTTGTAGGATTCTTGCATGGAACACACTGTAATATAAAAAAGGTCATGGATGGTACCATGAGTCTTTGGAAAATACCATTAGGCATGCCTTTAAAATCGCGAGTTGAGTGTCAATCAACCATAGATGGCGCTGAATTTTTTCCAAATGGAACTATGCATGGACCATATTTTGAGTCCTGTTGCCAAATTGTGAGAAGTGCTAATTACAATTGAGCATTCATGTCTGTATTGGCCGATTTGCATATGATAGAGATTGGGTATACTCTTCTTTCAAGAAGTACTCCCATAATGCACCAGTTGACAAACAGAAAGGCAATTTTCAGCCATTTTAGTATGGGTCATTTAGTATTCATCGCAGATGGCACCACACGTCTATGATAAGTAACATGGACCACTGATTTAGTACCGGTATGCTCTAAATGGTAGTTGAAAGTTGTTCATCATAGATGGCGTTATATATGGTCTATTAAAATATAGAATATTGAATTGGTCGATGAGCTGTCGGCTTGCACTTGAAGCACTTGCTTGTCACAGTACTCTCCGAAATTGCACTAGGGATGGGTGACGTAGCAGGGAGGGGATAAGGGGGTGCGGTCGTGGCTAAGAAGCGATCTGATTGGCGAATCGAATACATTAATTAGCGACTCAGGTGTTCCCTGCCATCTTCTGCTTGTAGTGCTTTATAACCAACAGCATTTAATTATTGAAATTTTAATTATTTTATGGATGCCCCCTTTCACTTCACCTAATGCCCTCGTCTTGCTGAAAAACAAACGGTTTAACAGGTGTTGTTAGGCTGTTTTTACTGTTTCTTGATGCATGCTCGTTTTATACCTGATGGCGTCTCCTTGTTTGTTTACTACTTTGTTTACTTCATCAATAGTAACTCACCAACTGTCTGCGTCGCACTTTTAAAATGCAATTGGAACCGAGGGCAATGGTACCGTATAGTAGACAAGGGGATTCTCAGCCAAAGAAAGTTTTAGTTGACAAATAAAGGAAGGATTATCATTATGGCACACGCTAATGCGTTCTATCCCTTCAACTATTGTTCCATTTTTCGATTGTTTGGCAGGTGTCGTGCTCAGCTTCAGAAATAGGAATGGAAAAATGGCACTAGGCCTTCGGAATCACTTTGGCAGCATTGACATCTATACGTGTTGAGCTATAAGTCTAATAGCTTGCAGTTGCATCCCAATGAGCCATGACAAATGCTAAAATTAGAATACTTGTTATTGTCCCAAAAATAAACAAGCCTTTTGTCATCCTATACGATGATGTGACCAGTTGCAATAGGCCAGTGCTGCCTGCCCTGTCCCCTAAGGTGCCACTCTTTATTTCCCCTGATGTACTGTTATCATCAGGTTGTCAAATCCTGGAGAGTCCTATTTATCTTCATCTCGAAGAACTGGTGCCAGTGGCTTTTGCATAACGGAAGACTTTTTTCGGGGCAGCGTGACGTCACTGCACCTGCTCGGATTTTGTTTTAGTCCTAAAATAAACCTGGATACATGTAGATAATATAGTTAGTAGTGTATTTTAGCGTTATTACTCTGTCATACGCTGTAGTCATCCAGTTTACAAGTAGTTCTTAACTCTATCATAGGATACAAGCAAAACGCTAAAACGCAAAGTTCTTCATTCGATGATTTTCCTGTAGGATGCATCCATAATTTCTGTTACCTCATTCGGTACACCACCTATTTAGGTAGATAACAGGTTGGTTACCCTTTTAATTACCCGGCATCGTTATCCAAAACGATAAAACAGCTGGCGTCAACAGTAAAACGCTCCAGGTCCTAACTAGGTATCCAAATGGTAACAGGGTAATAGCGCCAAAACACGCCTATTATAGCAAGGGGCAGCGCATGGCAATAGAGAGTAACCCTTCGCTAGGGGGAAGCACTGTAGCAAGTTAATTTCACTTTTGTATTGTGAATTTCTGCTGGAAGGTGGCGCGGTTTCAATTAAAAAAACATACTTTGGCATTTCATAATGATGAAGCTAGTTATGTTAATGGTATGCAAATTCCAAAAAATTAAAATTTCCTTTGAAAGCAGCTCACTAAGGAGCAAAAATGGGAAAATAAAATGTGGCAAATTCCACCACCATGCACCGCCTCTTGCCATGATCTCGGTCTCTATAGAGTTGTCCAAATATGAATTGCCAATTTTTGTTATAAACTGTATTTGGTTGAGCGCGAGAATTGCACGTGAATATTTCACGGCTACTGTCCAATTCTGCACGTGCAAACCACGTGCTCAATTGATGCTTGCTCAATTTTGCACGTGCTCAACGTTCTAAAGCATAAAAATTGTGCCATCTTCCAGCAAATATTCACAACATAGGCGTGCGCAGGAGGGGGGGGGGCAAGGAGGGGCAAATGCCCCCCCAAATGTGGGAAATGTGAGAACATTTTTCCTAAAAAACACTTTAAAACAATGAAAAATATCACCATTTTCAAAAAAATTTCGCCTCCGACGGCTGGGGGAGGCCTGCTAGACCCCCCAAGTGGTAGAAGTACTCACAAACTGGACACCTTGCCTGTCTGGGTACATGTTTGCACCCCCCCCACTCCTTATCATACACAATACAATTTATGTACATGTAGCTTTAACGTTTATCCATAGTCTGCCTGGATCTAAAAGACTGCTGTGGCCATTGAAAATTTGGGTTTTCAATTGGAAATATTATCTTCTTTAAATTGGAGGTAAAATATATTATGTATATAGGATATAATTAATCAGTGGCAGGAGATATTACAAAACAAAGACAAAATGACTTTCTATATCGGAAACTTTGTTTTCTGATTTCCAAAATGGAGTCAAGTCTGTCATCGGGGATTTTTGTATCCATTCCTGGTGTTTTGGTTTTCAGCGCTTCCCAAATTAGTTGTGGCCTAATCATTTGGTTATTTTTAATCTGTGTCGTTGGTTTTTTTGTTTGTGAAATTTTTTTTTGAACTTGCGTGCTGGCTCGTGGCTTAGACATGTTTATTACCAATAACAAACTCATAATGTACCATTAGGCCTACCATAATCGGTTATTATTATTATTTGCATCTGTTAGAAACTTTTCACGTTCTAGTTAACCTAATCAAACATAACTATACCGATTTATGTTGCCTGTAATTAAGCAGGCTGCCAATCAAAATGCAGCGCGGCGTACCACGAAGTGATTTAAGCAGGTATGAATGGGTTTGTGCAGAAATGTAGGTGAAAAACTTTGTGGATGGTTTGTGCAATGCTCAACAAAAGAATGAACTGGAAATAAATGTGCTGATCCCGTAACCAGACAAATGCAGGCTAATTTTTTCTCATTGGTCCATTTGAATTCTGCGGCTCACTGTTTTACTGGACGGGGTATCCATTTCAGGCGGAAATAAGTTATTTGCATAATTAATAGTAAAGACATCAGTTCATTCAAACATTACTGCAGGTGACTTCCTTCCTAAATTCAACGAAATAATAGGCTAATACCAACAAACTGTTGGGAGTGACATGCCAATTGATGCATGTATTGTTATGGATCTCTAAAATACTATGTATTGGCCTATACATGTATTTGTATATACTTTTTAAATATTGTTACAATTGTCTTACCATACCCAATTTGTGATGTGTTAAGTGTTTTCGTTGAATATTCTTTTTATAGAAAGTTAAAGGGAAAATCCCACTTTGAAAGAAGTTTGTTGTAGGAAGAAGAGCATGAATTAGGAGAGGCGTGGGAATTGCAATTTAATTTGAACTTACCAATCAATCGAATAAAATGCCCTGAATATATGGATTTGGTAGAAAATGTAAAGTCCAAGTAGGCGCCGTTTTACTGGCAGTATGTAGCGCCCTCTACTGGATAAAAGACATCAGTTCTCATAGAGCACGTAGACATGCATGTCCTAGAGGGCGCCACCAACTTTCAATGCCTGCTGAAGTCTATGGAAAAATGACTCTTAACATGTATTGAGCGAAGTTCATGATTTCTTCAATATGCAAACTCTGCAGCAATTATTATTATTGTCACAGCCATTCATAATATTATCTAGTGTGTACAATTTAAATATTAGGCCTACTTGCTACATGGTGGGACTTTCCCTTTAAACGCTATCATTGAGGAACAAATTTTCGATAGCGTTTAGCCCATACGAAAATGGTGGCCCTATGTTATTTGCCATAGACATATAGCGCCATCTATGATGAATTGTTAGAGTTGCATTATGAGAGTATACTTTTGAAAAGCCTCAAGTGTGAAAAAGGAGTATAGCGAACAAGACTAAGCTAGGGGCAGCACTATAGAACGTCAATTTTACCATATATATTGTCGATATTTGCTGGAAGGGGGCGTGATTTTACTGTTTTAGAACGTGATCACGTGCAAAATTGAGCAAGAATCAATGGAATAGATGCCCGTGCCTCTGGTTAAGCACGTGACTCGCACATGCAAAATTGGGCAAGCATCTATGGAGTATTCACGTGCAATTCACGTGCTCAACTGGATCCAAAACAGCAACAGCATCGCCTGGTATCAAAAATAGGCAAATCTTATTTAGAAAATTCCCCCCACCATGCACCGCCTCTTGCTATGATCTTGGTCTCTATTGAAGAAGAATAACCTACCAATAGAAATCCCGTACAGTTATAACCTGAAATAAGTAATTTTTTTTTTAAATTTTGTCTTTTTTTTTTCCCTTGCTGGTATGCCATTTTGTTTTCTGATACTGTAAAGATAATGTCATGTAATATTATCAGATTTTAAAAAGCAAAGTTGCTAAACTGTCATATTTCATTGATGGTGCAAAATTGAATTGCCTTTTTGCCACCCACGTTCAATGTTTAGTTTAGTTTTTCATATTTCTTCCTCATCTCTATCTTCGGGATTGTTAGTCTGTTAAAAATTTGAAATACTATTCCACCCAAATAAATTTCTTTTGTTCTATGAGATCGTCTCCACCTACGAAAATTGCACCATTAAAAGGACACTGAACTTTTTTTTTCAAAATCCCTGAGAATAGATTCTGCTAATATGTCTAGTCTGCTCCTTTTATTTATTTTTAATTTTATCAGACGGCTGCTTAATTTGGCTGATAGATGGCACTGCTTGGCAGGGTCGTATAGATAGGGACGACTCTAATAGAGGAATCAAATTTTATAAAAATGTAATAATTTCCCACTTATAACTTAAGTACTTGATTCGTCACGTCATAGCCAGGTGGAGACGATAATTGTGATTTATATTGATTTTCCCTGCCAGTGCAATTAATTATTAATAATTACAGGCCTATATTATTTCCTTTTTAGCTCACCTTCTCCCCATCAATACTCATCATATTTGACATTGGCGGTGAGAAAAATCTATAAACTGGTTGCCCAGAGTGTTGCTTGATCCCTGGCATAATTTATTTAAATGCATCCCAAATATAAAAATTCAATTATTAAATTGAAAGTTCGTTTACCTTTTCTTTGGTGTTTTTAACTGTATTGCTTGGCAACGATATTAGGCGCCATTTTCGATTTCAAAGATTCTGCTGATATTTTGTTGGCTGACCAGAATGGCCTGGCGGTGCAATGTAAATTTGTCTGTACTATGCAGGAGAAACTAATCTATTAGAGTACATGTAGTTGTACTGATTGGATATTTTCCAGTTTACTCTTTTGTTGAACAAGGTATGTAACGGATCCGGCGTCAAAAGATTAAAATCAACTGATTTGGGTTAGATATATAGTTACAACTCAATTTGGAGTTGCTATAATAATACAATCTTAATTCTCTAAAGGCTGATTGGTATATAATAATAATTTTAAAAAAGAAAAATAAGATTGGTTTTTCTAGCAAAAATGTATGGAAGTCATGTTAGGTCTGGCACAAAATTTAAATATATGGATAAAGAAAGTTTGCATAATTAATGTATTGGCAGCCCTGAAAGTGGAAAATTATAATGTATTTGAACAGACAGAAGTGCCATCCAAAATAAATTCAAAATGAAGTCTAAAAAGTAAAAATGGCATTTCTCCTTTTTTGCAGCAAATTGCTAATATTAAAAATATGTACTAATACTAATATTGAAGAGCTGAGATAAAAAACCACTTGAGTCCATTTTTATTGCTGAAAATGAGATCTTTCATTTGCATAAAGTTGCAGCTGAAGTGTTGTTCTATCCACTAATTCAATGAAAAAAATTGAGGATAAGATAGGAAAAACTTTCTCATTTTGACCACTGCAGATGAAAAATGAAAATTTTGGGTACCAAATTTGGATATAGTGTTATGGTGGATTACCCCCCTACCAAATGGCATCATTATATGCTGATCGTAGGGTACTGAGTTGAATTGAAATTGAAAAAGGTGGACTCAAAAAGTAGATTTCCTTCAAGGGAGCCAAAATATGGAAGTAAATGTGTACCAAAGCACAAGTTTCTATCCTAAAAATTAAGCTCGGAAATTTAAATTAACTAATTTTAATGCTATTAATCAGTTAATGTGGATTTTCTCTGAATACATTTTTCTCAAAACAAGAAATCAGGACTCATGTGGATTTTGATCTCAGCTCTTCAATTGCTGTTGTCACTACATGATATCGTCTTTTCCCTCTCTATGACGTCAGCTGACTTAACTTGTTCATCAATTCTTTAAATTATATCAAGAAAACAAAATGGAAAACTTTGTCAGTTGAACAAAGTTCATCCTTCATTGGACTAATCCATTATACAATGTTTGAAAATATGCAAATGAAGGTAGACATCTTTGATCTGTGAAGTATAAGCCCGAGTAAAAATGCGGAAATGCCAAAGATAAAAGCATTTTTACTTGTAATTGTGTGTATATTTAGCACTGGACTGTTCCGTTATATATCTTAAATGTTAAGGGGGTCTATTTAGAACCTGGGGAGTTGCCAATCACCGTGAGGACATCCCGTGACGAGATGTTTCAAGAGTTTTCGGGTGGCAAAAAATCGTGGACTGGAAGGGTTGAACACAAGGACTCATCCCAAGTTTTTGGTGGAAGTTCGTTGCCCCTTTTTGCTCTTTTACCAAAACAGAAATGGCTGCAAAAAGGCCATTGTTTTTGTAGCTCAATTAGTCGCGGGATGTGTGCCAAACAAATGGAAGATTTGATGCAATTTTGTATTGCAAATGATAAGTGTTAAAATGGCTCTCTCTCTCTCTCTCTCTCTCTCTCTTGCTTGCTAGATTGTATCAACACGGTTTTTTTTTTCATCTTTTGAATTTTGTCTTTTTTGGTCCTGGGTTTGGATGCCAAAATTTGATTAGGATCCAGGACCAATTTTCCCGTTTGTAGTTTTTTATTTTTTGCAAGTCTTGGAGTATTTAGTAGGCCTACTAATGAAACCGTAGGGAAATTGTGGAAATAGTAAAATAATTAAAGACTTTTGCCTTTTTAAAGATGGCTGCGCTATGCAGTCGAAGGAGTATGACGTCATACACTTGGGGGAGAAGTAGGACTAACATATGGAGGGGGGGAATTAAAGAAATTATGACGTCATAAGTAATTTGTACTAGTGTATGCAATAAAACAAGCAATGATTTTGAATTATTTCCTTATCTTTGAACCTAATTCAATGTCAAATACATTAGGCATATTTTGGCGTTATGACCGTGTAACCATTTGGTTACATGGTCTGAAGCTGGAGCGTTTTGGCCGCAGCCTCTGTCGTTTTGGTGTGCAGTAGCAGCAGGATCGCAGTGCAAGGTGACAAAAAGGGTTATCCACTGTCTTGTGATCTACCTAAATTGGTAGATTACCAAATGAGATTACAGAAAAACAAAGAGCAGCGTTTTCGCGGTTGGGTTATAACCTATAACGCAAGTAAATACTTCTTGTGAACTGGATCACAACACCGCATGATCAGTTCACAGTGAAAAAATATGCCTATAGTGAGGAGGGATGCCATTTTTGTGATGTGAAGAGGGGTTAAAGTTGACAAGCCAGTGTGATGTCATAGGCTACTTGAATGTCCACTATTTTGATATTTTTTCACTTTGGGTTGTGATGTCATTGGGAGGGCCAAGGAATGTACAGTATGTATTCGTTTGCCACTTTATGACGTCAACTGCGGCGCTCTTGCTAAGGGTGTAACATTTGCTAAGTTCTACGGGATAATATTGCTCTTATTCTTTTAATTATATAAATAGTAAACAGGAATTACAGAAGGTATAAATACTTGTAGAATTTATTTCATTTAGGCTTTTTTCTCTTCAAATGTGATTAATATCCAGTACTTATGGGTTGACGGGTAATGTGCTTATGCTTTCGATTGATAGATGGCGTGATATGCATGGGGACTTGGTTTTTCTCCCCCTTCCCCCCTCCCTAGTTGATTGAGGACAGGCCTTTTGTGATTGAACAGAAAGTCAGTTGTCCGGTTACCGAACCAGGGCTCCCCAGTCCTCTCATTTTTTGGATAATTTACACGAATTCCTGCTGTTATTGCATTGGCTATAGTTATGTGTGTGTGAATGAATTCAGTATAATGAATGGGCTTTGTGCTATGGAATGCGGGGGTTCATGCGGCCCTTCCCCCCATTTGCTCCAGTTCCCATTGTGAATAATTTTGGCAGACCCTGCAGATCTAGGGCCCAAAAATGTCTCCTTTTGTCCACTTTGACCCTTTTGTTACTACTGGGCTTTAAAAACCAAACTCTTTTCTGGAAATTAATTTGGGCTCAGAAATTTCGACCGCTGGCAAGGGCTTTGGGACAATGTCAAAGGACATGGTTTTAGGTTTAGGCTGAATTAGGCCTGAACTTTTTGGGTTGTGTTACTTGTTTTATAAACAAAGTGAAATAAGGTTACAGAGAAACCTGGAGATCAGCAAAGGTCATGAAATTAGCCATAATTTTAGGTATGGAAACTTAATAATGCTTGGTCACGCGTAACCCATGGCTCACAGTAAGGCAACCATTGCCAGAACATGATGTTTAAGTTAGTAAAATTAAATGCCATTAGTCATATTATTAGGTAAATCATGGAAACTTAGTTTAGACTTGACTCCTTTGGTACATGGTAATGCTTGATCACCAATAACCCATGGCTCACAATAAGGCAACCATGGCCAGAACATGATGTTACAGTTAGTAAAAATTAAATGCCAGTAGTCATAATATTAGGTAAATCATGGAAACTTTAATAGTTTAGACTTGACTCCTTTGGTAAATGGTAATGCATGATCACCAATAACCCATGGCTCACTGTAAGGCAACCATGGCCAGAACATGATGTTACAGACATGTAGTAAAATTAACTAGGCCTACCAGTATGCTAGATTTCACTCAGAAAGAATCTTCTCAGAACTTATCTTGTGCATTATGACCTGAAGGTAATTTTTGACCATTGGTTTGTTTATAAATATTCCTGATCAAGATAGGCCCTATTAATTTGTAAAATGGCGATTTTAATGTTATGTAAATTGTTAAAAAACAAAATGGCTTCCCAAAATAAGCCTATTTATGGAATATTCTGGAGCTTAAGTTGTCTGGTTTGCATTTTTGACCCACATTCCTGGAATGGGCGTAAAAGTGCCCTTGGCCCTTACCTTTAAAAACCAGTCCAATCTCGATTTTATGCTTTTTGGGGAATCTGTAAAGGACCTACTATATACATTCCTTTTTTTTCACCCTAAAGCGCTGGACACAACAACATCTTTGTGGACATACCCCTTGGTCCTTGGCAACATAACCCCTCGGTTTTTTTTCTTATTCTTCAGTGTTTGCATCCCCCCTTCTTTTCTAAACATTCTCTTGTAGCTACCCACAGTTAGTCAACGAGTCCTAATGCGACCCCCATCCCCATTTACCCCTACTTTTTGGGGACCCAAAGTTTTGACAGGGGGCTTTTCCCCTGGGATTTTACACTCTGTCATTGGGCATCTCTTTCTAGCGTGGGAAAATGGCGGCGATGTAACGTCAGGGGTCACATCCACTGTGTGGGACCCCTGCCAAAATCACTGCTTGTGATGCATATTCAGTGTCACGAATTCCCGGTGTTACGCATTGCCTTCGTCATATTTACCCCCACATTTTCTGAGTAGTCTAATACATTTTGGGAGTTACTTTTATCTCATTCCTGAACCTGTTTTAGATTCACACTGTATCCTGGATCAGAATAGCCATATGTTTGATGTGCGTGTAACAACTTTCTAATCAATTTCAATGCATTTTATTATAAATTGATACGCAAGGCTTACTTTTTATATTTTGAAACTTGTATTTATTTTGTTTTGTTATAGCTTTCAACTACATTTTCAATATTATTTATTACATGTGTTGAAGTTGGCCATTATTTACCAATTTTTAAAATGCAAAATAATTTATTTCATTTAAAGGGAAAGTCCCACTTTGTAGCAAATACTATTTAAGTTGTTCACACTTATTAGATACACAGCCAGCTAAGATTTTTTGTTATTTTATGCATAATAAGGCCTGACAAGTTGAGATTTTACCATGTGTCATCAAAAGGATATTGAGAACTGCTTATGGCATTGCATTCTGGGATATTACAGCCTTTAGGAAGCTGAGGCTCTGTAAACCTGCCCCATC
>JAQIXP010004187.1:0-11880 GCA_034700285.1 Proteroiulus fuscus
AAATGTTGAGATAAATTTAATAAGTCCCAAAAATGCATTGATTTACATGTGACGCTGCATCAGATTTGCCTTCCCCAAGTTAATCAATGCAATTTTTGCAAGTTGACTTATGACCTGGAGGTCAAACGACATCACTGATCCTCCCAAAACTTCTGGAGTGTGTTACACACTATCAAATGTTGAGATAGAATTCAATAAGTCCCAAAAATGCATTGATTTACATGTGACGCTGCGTTGGTTCGCTTTCCCCATGTTAACCAATGCATTTTTTGCAAGTTGACTTATTGCTTAGAGGACAAACATCCTCACGGATCTTCCTATAACTTCTGGAATGTGTTACACAGTATCAAATGTTGAGATAAATTTAATAAGTCCCAAAAATGCATTGATTTACATGTGACGCTGCATCAGATTTGCCTTCCCCATGTTAACCAATGCATTTTTTGCAAGTTGACTTATTGCATAGAGGACAAACGACCGCACGGATCCTCCCAAAACTTCTGGAATGTGTTACACCTCTACCAAATGTTGAGCCAAAAATTCGAAAATGTCAAAAACCAAAATGGCGGCCACCACAACCGGCCTTGGCATGTCTCATGGAATTCGTATGTGCTTGGTCAGTCATGGAGGCCAAACAATGGGTGTTGGTCAGTAACTAGTAGTGGTCAGTTAACTAGAGATCCTTGACCAGCTAAGATGTTGATCACAATTTAATCTGGGGGCGTTCGGGGTCATTCTGGGGTCAAAAAATTAGGGGTTCCCTAATCCAATATGGCTGCCAAACAGGAGAAAGCATGGTCAAGAGTCCATTTTTAAAAATAACTTGACCACTAGACCTCTGGATTGATTAGAAAAATAAAAATCCAAAATAAAATATGAAAGTTCAAAGGGAGGGGAACTTCATTCCCAAAATAGACTGGAATCTGGGATAATAAACCAGAGTTAGGCCTAATATAACCTTGGGCGCCGCCATTTTGTTTTTCGTAAAGGATATCGGGAGAACGGTAACACACCCCAGAAGGCACTGCGTAAGATTCGAAGCAATCCAACCACCATTCTCGATGTATAAAGAACATTCCGCGTGCAAAAAATGCATTGGCCTCCATGTATTTTTTTTTCCTGTAGGCCTATACACTCCCCTAGTTGCTCTCTATGCGACTAATCGGCCAAAAATAGCCCAAAATATAAACGAAAACAGAATTGGGGTGAAAGTTTATTCCCCAAATTGTGCTTTTATTAGATTAGCACACAATCCTACTTTGAGGGTCCCCAAAAATATGTAAACGTTTCTCAATTCTGAGGCAAATAACCCATAAAAAGCATGGCACAATTGGCAAGTCTGAAAATACCATTGTTTTATCAAATTTATCACAATCCAAACTTCGCTTTGTTAAAAATTTCACAATTTAACCTTCATTTTATCACAATCCAAACATGGTTTTATCAAATTTTTCACAATCCATCAATGGCTTTATCAAATTTTTCAAAATTCAAACATGGTTTTTTTATCAAATTTTTTCAAAATTCAAGCATGGTTGTATCAAATTTTTCAAAATTCAAACAGGATTTTATTAATTTTTTCACAATCCAACAATACTTTTATAACATTTTTCACAATCGAAAAATCGTTTTTATCAAATCTTTCGCAATCTTAAGCTTCATTTTACTAAATTTTTCAAAATTCAAACATGGTGTTATCAAATTTTTCAAAATTCAAACATGGTTTTATCAAGTTTTTCAAAATTCAAAACATGGTTTTATCAAATTTTTCACAATCCAAACATGGTTTTATCAAATTTTTCAAAATTCAAACATGGTTTTATCAGATCTTTCACAATCCAAACATGGCTTTATCAATTTTTCACAATCCAAATATGGTTTTATCACATTTTTCACAATCCAAACATGGCTTTATCAAATTTTTCACAATCCAAACATGGTTTTTACCAAATTTTTCATAATAGAACCCTGGTTTTATCACACTTTTCACAATTCAACCTTCGTTTTATCAAATTTCTCACAATCCATGCATGGATTTTATATTTTTCACATTTAAACCATGATTTATCAAACTTTTCACGTTCTAACTAAGGTTTTTCAAATTTTTCACAATCAATACATGATACGAGAACACAGTAGTTCAAGGGATCAACCGCTTATACTAACCAATGCATTTTTTGCACGCGGAAATAATTCACAGTATTAGAACGGCTGGACGAATCGTTCTGAAACTCTCCACTAGCATTCGATAGTGTATTTTCATCATTCCCCACCCGGTTCCCTCAGCACAGCCATCTGGGGTGGGTCTAGGTAGGGGTAGGGTTAAAAACAAGTCTAGCCTATGGGCTTCTGTAATGGCAACGAGGGAGCTTTACTATCACGTTAAAAACCAGTTGCTCGTTGGGCAAAAGACCCGAAAAAAAACAACAAGAATAATCTTTGCAAGAAAATACAGAAATTTGTAGGCAAAAGCAGGCAAAAAGTCTAGACTTTTTAAACAGGATCGAATAAACGGCGAAAAAGAGCAATAATGGCGGGCCTATTGCAGAAATAACAGGTGGGTCCCTTAGCATTTATTCCATCACAGCCAACCTCCTCAAGGCCTGTCTAGACTACAGATATTATTGTGGAAAGGCTAACGTAGTTCCACAGCAATCCTGCTTCACAAAGTGACAAATTCAATAACATCAAGTGGCAAAAGGGAAAAAAAAGCAGTTAAAATTAATAGGCCTATCGTCTAGGTCAACGTACTCCCTCGCCAATGACGCAATATTCCTCGCAAATCCAGGCAGAAATTTCCTTATAAAAACGCTTCTCCGGCCTCCCCCTTAAATATTTGAAATAATTTACCTTTTCCTGTGCAAAATACATTGTAAAATACTGTTTTGCACGAATTTTTCTTCAGAAAAGGTGTCATGGCGTCGGATTTTCCGAATTTGGAACGTTTTTCGCGGTGCATTATGGGAATTAGCCGGCAGCCGCCCTTTTAACCATCAGCCAAAATACGCTGAAATCTCATATTTCCTCAGCAAATTACTCAAATAAAACTTTAATTAACTAGCTTAACAAATTTATTTACCATACAGGATTAATTTGAAAACAAGAATTTACCTTTTCCTGTGAAAAATACATTTTAAAATATTGTTTTGCACGAATTTTTGTTATGAAAAAGATGTCATGGCGTCGGATTTTCCGAATTTGGAACGTTTTGCGGTGCATTATGGGAATTAGCCGGCAGCCGTCGTTTTAGCCATCAGCCGAAATACGCTGATATTCCATAGTTCCTCATCAAATTACTCAATAAAGTACAATTAATTAGCTTAAAACTAATTTAATTACCTTACAGGATTAATTTGAAATTAAGAATTCGATATTCTACGGTTGGAAGTATATTGGAACACCTCACAATGCCTAAAATAGGTTAAAATTATTTCCTGGCCCTAGACATTTCCCAGAATGCTTTTCAATGGACAATTTCAAGTATAGGAAATCATTTATGGCATTATAAAATGCGTCTATGGCGCGTCATCCATACACATAACTCAATGCATTTTTTTGCAAATTAAACAAACTAATTTTGGTATGATAGAAACAAAACGTTTCAGAAATTAGGCTTAATTTGACTCCAGCATTACTAAATTTGAGCTTAATTTGAGTCCATGAGGCTTCTCACTACAGTCCTTTTTTGTTTGAAAATGCCTTTGTTCCAATATAGAAATTGTACCCCAGTGGTCCTTGGCCCAAATCAACCCCTAATTCTAATTACGTTTTTAAAACGTTTTCCTAATAAAAATGAGGGCGTTTTCGTGCGCAGAAAAGTGTGTTCTTTTGTCTTCACAATGTTAACGAATGCATTTTTTGCACACGGAAATTCCCAATAATTCCCACACAGGCCTAACTCGGACTTCCGAAACAAAAGCAAATCACCAAAGATACATTTCTATTCACAAATCCGATCAAAATTTCTGGTAACAAAAATTAGGCCTACATTTTATTTTGGAAGGCCTATTAATAGGCTATACAAAGCTGAAGCTCCCATGTTAACGAATGCATTTTTTGCACCTGGAAATTCCCAATAATTCCCACCCAGGCCTAACTCAAAAAACTTCCAAAAAACAAACTAAATCATTAAAAATACATTTCTATTCACAAATCCGATAAATTACTGTCAAAAATACTTGGACAACATTAATTTTGGCCCAATTATTTGGCTCCCATGTTAACGAATGCATTTTTTGCACCTGGAAATTCTCAATAATTCCCACACAGGCCTAACCAGGACTTCCAAAAAAAACCACCAAATCACTAAAAACCCATTCCTATTCACAAATCCGATCAAAATTTCTGGCAAAAAAATATTTGCATATTAATTTTTGACCGAAATTAATTTAGCAAAAGCGTTGTATTATGCTATACAAAGCTCCCATGTAAACGAATGCATTTTTTACACCTGGAAATTCCAACTAATTCCCACCCAGGCCTAACTCGAACTTCCAAAAAAAAAAAATCAGTACAAATACATTTCTATTCACAGATCCAATCCAAATTACTGCCAAAAATATTTGGACAACATTAATTTTGGACCGATTATTTGGATCCCATGTTAACGAATGCATTTTTTGCACTAGGAAATTCCCAATAATTCCCACCCAGGCCTAACTCGGGCTTCCAAAATTGAACCAAATCACTAAAAACCCATTCCTATTCACAATTTCACAAATCCGATCAAAATTTCTGGCAAAAAAAAAAAAAAAACTAAAATTTTGAACTAAACCTACTTTGGCATGGGGGTACCGATTCGTTAGGCCTAACCGACTACCATACAAAAAGACCAGACCCTCACGAACTGATAATAATCACGCCAAGCCTAACAATTTGTTATCAAAAAATGATTATTATTAAAAAATGCAAACAAAATCTAATCACAATGGTCATGAGTTGCTTGCAAAAAAAAAATAAAAAAACTAATATTTATATTGCGTAACGAACAAAGAGGTTGAAAAAAAGCGAGAGAGGGAAATATTTGCCTGCAGAAGGCAACGAACGCTCGGCCGCAGACGCCGAACCAAAGACGGGGGCAAAGACCTCGTCTTCGGGCCCCCATTATGAACCAGGCATAAGAGTGGGGAAAAAAAGGCATAAAAACACTTACCAAACAACGCCAAAAGCCCCGTATCCAATGGGCCGATCGGGTTGAATATCTTGCGGGACGACGGGTGTATGATAATAGGGTTGAGCAGCAGCCAAAATGGCATGTTGGGATGCAGTATTACTGTTATGAAAAGCCATCATCGTCTGTCGAGTATGCCTGGGCCCGACCACCGCCATGACGGTTGTTGCTTGCTGCTGCTGCTGCAGACACAAAAGGTAGGCCAAAATCACAAAAGAAAACGCCAATGTTTCAGTTCAATCGCATCGCACGAAATACTCCTTTTTCGAGGATAAAATAGGACCCACATTCACGCAGAAATACAAATGCACAAACACTCTTTTGGTCTTCTGCTGCAGTACAAAGACACAAACAATGACACGGTGCAAGAACCACACGCCGACACAACCTCTCCCCTCGAGGCCAGACTGCCTTCTGATCATTTTCGAATGCGGGCTGGCGGCTGCAGCGCCGTACATGGGGCGCCCTCTGGCGGACGGGAGAACAAACGAATAATGGAATAATCTCCGATGGAGGAGATTTCGTAAAATATCAATAAATTATTGCAAAATTACCAAGAAAAATAGTTTGAAATGCACATTTCTCTCCAAATAATGAAGGTTTGGCTCAATTTGTAACTGGTTTATGTGACCAGGCTTCCCACGAGTCCTGGAAATCCTTTAAAGTCCTGGAAAACATTTTTCAATCCGTGGAATTACCAAGTGAAAAAAGTACTACAATATTTTCTGCAATATGCCTGTAAACTGCAGTAAAAATTGCTGTCAAAATGTTGGATTCTAACAATTTTATGAAACACAACTGCAGTCAAATTGCATTCCAGCAAATTTGAAAAAAAAATTGGAATGCAGAAACTGCAGTGTGTTTCATAAAACTGTTAGAATCCAACAATTCATCTGCAGTTATATTGCTGTAAACTGCAGATTTACTGCAGGTGAGAACTGCAATCTGGAGTGCAGTCAACTGCAGTAATTTTTTCACCGGGAAGTCCTAGAATTTATGCGCTTTTGGTGATTTTAAGACCATTTTTGAATGTTTTTGGGCCAAAAAACTGGCATGCGGCGCCTTTTTCTGTCAACTTTTGTAAATATGTACAAGTCATTTAAATTTCCGCATGCAGTTCAAATTTTGAAAAATTTTAATGGAGAAATAGGTATTTTTGGTGAATTTTAACCCATTTTTGAGTTTTTAAGCAAAAAAATTTATCGACGAGAAACTAGAATTAGTAAAAAAAATGTTAAAGTTGGGTAGGCAATCTTTGTTTAAAAAGTCCTGGAAATACCTGAATAAAAATCCTTGAAAGTCCTGGCATTTTATTTTTTTTCATGTGTGGGAATCCTGATTTATGGACAGCTCCTAAATTGCAAAAATACCCAGTAAAATAGTTTGAAATGCACATTTCTCTCCAAATAAAAAATATAATTAAGGTTTTGCTCAATTTGTAACTGGTTAACTATATAATCCCAATGAAAAAAAAACCATGCAGTTTATTTGCAGTCAAAAACTGCAGAAAGACTTAGTTTTTCTGAAAGTTTATAAAACAAAAATGTACATAATTTGTGCAGTTTTTCTGTAAAAAACGTGCAAGTTTTTTTTTCTCAAGTTTTTCTGCATTTTTTATACATGCAGTTTTTCTGTATCACCAGAATGTAGAAAAAAATGCAGAAACACTGTGGAAAGATTACAAAAAGTACTGTATAAAAATTGCAAGAAAACTGTAGAAAAAGAAACTTGCACAATTTTTTTTTACAGAAAAACTGCACAAATTATGTAGCTTTTTGCTTCATAAACATTTAAAAAGTACTACAGAATTATAAAAACTACAGAAAATTACAGAAAAAACCGCAGGATTTTTTTTTACTTGAAAAATGTCCTAAATTTTTTTTAAAAAAATGGCCAACTTTAGGAGTAGGAGCCCTAAAACTGTATTAATTGTCCAATATCAGAAAATACGTGCTTTCTCTGCAACTCACCAGTAATATGACGACACTTATGCCGCCAGCACGACGACCGCTGGCGTTACAGCAACGCAAAAAGCGAAATGAAAAATTCAAGAGTTTCTAATGGGATTTAACATGGGATTTTTCAAACCTGTAAGGGTCCCCCCTTTGAATATTTTCCAACCACAAACCACTTCAGTATCCAGGAAAACGGTGAGCTAATCCGCCTGTTGCGCTGTAGACTTATGCACTCTCTGGTGGTGAAACTGAGCAAATGTACGTGGATGTGTGGTGGTGAAACTGCCGAGTGTAATGTATTGGCCAGCTAATACCATTCTTACCATAGTTTCTTACGTAGTAGAAAAAAACAGAAAATACCAAAATGTAGAGAATTATAATATCTAGTACAATGTGAAAGAATTTTTTCAAAATTATTATTACTTATTTTTTTAAAAAATGAAATGCATTAAAATGACAATGAAAAATGTACCACCTCACTGAAAAAAAATGATTACATAATGACCATTTGATTTATGCAAAAAGTGATTTGACAGTGTTTTAGCTGAATAAATTTCCTAAATTTTGGTATATTTGACATTTATGTAAAATTTGTATTTTTTTTTAAAATTGTATAACAATATTTTCAAGTTAAAATTCCTAAAAAAAATTCAAATGTTAAAAAATGTCAAATATTCCAAAATATATGAAATTTATTCAGCTAAAACACTGTCAAATCGCTTTTTGCATAAATCAAATGGTTATTTTGTAATAATTTTTTTTTCCGTGAGGTAGTCAATTTTTCATTTAAAAAAAATTAATAATAATTTCGAAAAAATTCTTTCACATTGTACTAGATATTATAATTCTCTACATTTTGGTATTTTGTCCTTTCTTTTTACTACCTTTCGTTAAAAAATAGTTAAGAAATTCAATCTCTATGCCATAGATCCCGTGAAAAAAGTCCACTTTGAGTTTTCAATTAACTCCGCTAGTTGGCAGTGCTGCATGATGCAACAGGCGGATAGCAACGGTAAAAATTAGTCTAAAACTTACATAAAAAGTCGATTTAATCTACAATCGAGAGGGGGGGGGGGAAACCACGGCTATTATACACTGTTATATTCACAAATATAAGTCGAAATCCACTCGTTTGGACGTGTAGAACTGCGCTTCCGGTTGGTCGGACCGCCTCACCCACACGCCGTCGGCAAAGTAGCCGTCGTCCACCCAATTCTGCATTTCCGAACTGGAATGCGGGCCGTACACTTTGGCCTCGTCGATGTTCTCCCATTTGAATTCCCACATGACTTTGTCATCGGCTCGTGCTTTATCTGAAAAAAAAGCACATTCGATTCAATTCAACTCAGTACCCTACGATCAGCCACATTCACGTCATAGTTGTGACTTAAACATCATCGTTAGATTTAATTCCTGACAATTTTGGACTATTTTTAGCAAGATTCTTCCATTGTCTTATAGAACGTAAGAAAAAGGACCAATAATCAGGATTTTTGGCTTTATATACGTAGGTTTTTTTGGAAAAAGGCCTCATAATTTTGGAAAAATATCCTTATATTTATTGGAATAAATTTTTATGCTTTTGAAAAACAATCTTTAATTTGAGAAAAGAAATCTTTATGATTTTGGGGGGGAAATCCACAATTTTAGGGAAAAAATCCTTATAATTTCGTGAAAAAAATCCCTTATAATTTTGGAAAAAAGTTAATATACTTTTGAAAAAAATTCTTTATAATTCTGGAAAAAAAAATCTTTTATAATTTTGGGTAAAATTCTTATCATTTTGGGAAAAAATTCCTTATCATCTTGATGAAAAATCTTTATAATTTTGGAAAAAATGCTTTATAATTGTTGGAAAAAAATACTTTAATATTTTGGGAAAAATCCTTATTATTTTTGGGAAAAAATCCTTTATATTTTTGGGAAAAATTACAAAACTTTTGGAAAAAATGCATTATAATTTTGGGTAAAATCCTAATCATTTTGGAAAAAAATCCTGATCATTTTGAAAAAAAATCCTGATCATTTTGAAAAACAATCCTTATTAATTTGGGGAAAAAATTCTTATAATTTTGCAAAAACACAATTTATAATTTTGGAAAAAAAACGCTTTATAATTTTGGAAAAAACGCTTTATAATTTTTGGGGAAAATCCTTTATAATTTTAGGAAAAATCCTTATAATTTTGAAAAATAATCGTTATAAATTTGGGGAAAAAATGCTAATAATTTTGGGCAAAATCCTTATACTTTTGAAAAAAAATTCTTTATAATTTTGGAAAAATACTTGTAATTTTAGAAAAAAAAAGTTCAAATACTTTTTAAAAAAATCCTGTATAGTTTTAGGAAAAAAAAATCACCAATTTTGAAAAAAAAAATCCCTCTCATTTAGAAAAATCCGATAACCTCTCGGGTAACTACTTTATTTCCAGAAATTCATCAGAAGGTTGGAAATTTATGGAATTTCGATGAATTTTTGCACAAAATCCAAGGTTATTACCTACGACGCCGCTGTTCTCCTGCGCCTTGCTTCCTCCGGCCTCCGGTTCCTTGACTTTCTCGTCGAACGCTTCCCCGAACATGTCCAGGCACTCGTCGTCGTCTGCGGCCGCACCTATTGTCCTGTTACTTCCGCCGCAAGTGGTCAGACTTACGATGTGGTTGAGTTTCTCGTACGTGTCGTTGTAGATCTCCATTCGACCGGTGTGCAGCAGTTTGTCGGCCAGTTCGGTCAGTTCCAACATCTTCTGCTTGTCGTTTTCGGCCTCATCCTCGTCGCCCTCTTCCTCTTTTCCCTCGCTGCCCTTCTTCTTGTTCAGTTTCCACCGGCTGCTGGCGTTGGCCCGTGCGCTACTCTTGCCGCCCAGTCTTTTAATGGCTTTCAGGATCGTTTCGCCCGGTTGCATGAACTCGATGACCTGCTTGTAAAGCTGCAGTTCGTTCACCGGCTCCAGGTTTGAATCGCTGTCGCTGTCGTTCGGGTTCGCTCCGGGCTTCTCCTGAGCTTTTACCTACGAGAAAAAATTTTTTACTGTAGAATCTGTACAGGCACATGCGGGAAGTAGTGGACACCGACAGCAGCCCCTTTCTATTAAAATTTCGTCAAAAATATTATGGAAATAAGTGTATTTTCGAGCAAAAATGCATACAAATTTTTCTCTCGGCAGCAAATTACTGTTTAAAAAGGACGAAAATATAAGACAAAAAATGAAAAATGTGCGAATTTCATTCATTTATCAAAATATATCGATGGCTTAATTCCGAAGTAGCGAATAAGCCAAACGTTGCTTTTGAGATAATAGCGTTTTTTGGGGGGGAAAAAAGGTATAATTTGAAAAAAAAACAAATGTTAAAAGGGTGAAATTTAATTGGTAAACAGATAAAACAATGAATAATATGACAATTGTTAATATTTTTAATAAAAATTAGAAATTTGGTAATACTTTGCAAAAAAATATGGAAATTGTTAATATTTTGAAAAAAAAAATACCTAAATTGTTAATATTTTGCAACAAAAAAATACCTAAATTGTTAATGTTTTGCAAAAAAATATGAAAATTGTTAATGATTTGCAAAAAAATATGAAAATTGTTAATATTTTGCACAAAAAATATGAAAATTGTTAACATTTTGCAAAAAAATACCTAAATTGTTAATATTTTGCAAAAAAAATACCTAATTTGTTCATATTTTGCATAAATATATGAAACTTGTTAACATTTTGCAAAAAAAATCTTGAAATTGTTAACATTTTGCAAAAAAATATGAAAATTGTTAATATTTTGAAAAAAATAAGAAATTTGGTAATACTTTGCAATAAAACATATAAAAAGTGTTATTGTTTTGCAAAAATAAATATGAAAATTGTTAACATTTTGCAAAAAAATATAGAAATTATTATTATTTCGCAAAAAAAAAATAGGGCCTATATGAAAATTATTAATATTTTGCACAAAAAATATGAAAATTGTTAATATTTTGCAAAATAAAACATGAAAATTGTTAGTTTTGTAAAAAAAAAAAAAAAAAAAAATATGAAAATTAATATGTTCACCACCAAAATTTTCAAAAAATATATCTCAGCTCTTTCCAGCTAGATGAACAACTTGAAGAAGAAAAAAATAAATATATACTTAAATCAAATACTACCAAATCTGGTATAATTAATAATTTTTTTCATTAATTCTGCAAAAAAAAGCACGTATCCTTGCATTTTGCACTCGAAATAAAAATTCTAAAATCAGATTTTCGTCAATATCATGAATCCCGAAACTCTATATTCCATGAAAATTGAGATTTAGGTTTCACAAAATCTAGATTCTTATGATTATTTGTGATTATTGCTTGGAATATCACTATTTTTGTGACATAATCGAGATTGTTATTTAGAAAACGGCCATGTAGGAAATTTAAGGGGTCCTGGACTTGTTTATCCGCTTCAAAACTATAATTGTAACAACAAAAAAAAAAAAAATCACAAAATTACCTTCACCCAATCAATATTGTCCAGCCAGCTGTCTCTTATTTCTTCTTCCTTTTTCAGGAAATAATTTCCGTCCTTGTCAAAGTGGCCTTCTTCGAGTTCCTCTTTCATATTAAACGGAGTGATTTTAATATCGCCATCGAAATCAATTGTGGAATCTTCCTGCCCTAAATTTTCAAATAAAAATTGGGGTTAAGTCCACACTTTTAACAGCGTGGGCCTATGGGGATTTCCATGTTAAATTCGTTTTCTTCAAACTGAAACAACTCAAGA
>JAQIXP010004188.1:0-11875 GCA_034700285.1 Proteroiulus fuscus
ATATTTCATTATCCCAAAATATTTCATTATCCCAAAATATTTCATTATCCCAAAATATTTCATTATCCCAAAATATTCAAAGGGTTTTTTTCAAAAAATAAAATGGCAAATTCAATGACTTTTAATGCTTTACGGATTTTCTTCATTTCTTAGAACTGCATTGTTGGTAAATGTTAAAATTTTAAATAACACAAAATGATTTCATGAAATTCAATAATAAAACAATTTTTCAAGAAATCATATTTGAAATTCAATGACTTTTAATGCTTTATGGATTTTCTCCATTTCCTAGAACTGCATTATTGGCAGATGCTAAAAGTTTAAATAATACCAAAATATTTCAAAAAATTTAAAAATGAAAAAATGATGATTGATAGCATTTTAACATACTCCTGATCTTAGAAAATGACATCAAATGGGAAATTCCCTAACTTTCAATTCTTTATGGAGTCTGTCCTATCTTCCAACACTTTAAATTTTTAATAAACAGCCAAATATACTACATACTTTTTTTTATAAAATCCCCAAATAAATACCCTGGAATCTTCCTGGACTTAATCAGAAATTTCCTTTACTAATTTCAGGTTTTGCCAGTAATATTTTTCTTCAGTTGCATCATATCAATATTATATTATTACGGAATAATGCAATGGATTGTCATAAAACTAGGCTGGCTCTTGCAAGTTACAGTTGGAACCACAGCAGCAGAATCCATAAATGCAGCAGCCAATATCTTCGTAGGACAGGTAATTCCTAACTATTGCAATTATACTTGAAAATGCTTGAAAGTTTTTAAAAATTTGTTTTTTCTTAGACTGAAGCGCCTTTGATAATTGCACCTTTTCTGTCATTAATGACCAAAAGTGAACTTCATGCAGGTAGGACCTATCATGAAATTCTATTTTTCACAATTTTACAATGCTAAAACTATGTTTTTTACATTTAAAAGTGATGACTGGTGGATTTGCAACTATAGCGGGAGGAGTTCTAGCAGCTTACATTAACTTTGGAGTAAGTGCATACACTTAAAGGGACAGTCCCACTTTTAAACAATTTGAATTTGGGAAAAAAAAGCATTAAAATTAGGAAATTGCAATTGGATTTGAGCCTGCCCATCATTAGATAAAGTGTCCTGAATACGTGGATTTGGTTGAAAATTCAAAGCCCAAATACGCGCCATTTTACTGACACTGTGTAGCGCCCTCTACTGGATACAAGGCATCAGCTGCATAGGCATACACGTCCTAGAGGGCGCCACCAAATGACACTGCTTGCTGAAATCTAAGGAACAATGGCCTAATATGTATTTTGCAAACGTCGTAATTTCTTCAATATGGAAGCTTTGATGCAGTTATTATTGCCACAGTGGGACATTCCCTCTAAGAACTGTAAAGTCAACCGTATGATATACCACGGTATTCTACAAATATGAAACGCCCTCTGTGGACATGCTCAGTTAAATAAATACATATAACAGTAAATCACATCAAACTTTCCAACTTGCATCTTGGGGCATGATGTCATTCTAAGATGGCTTTTTAAAACTTCAACAAGAACTTGCACTGCATTTTCAGTTTAATAATGATGAGTGATCTCCACAGAGGGCGTTGTGTTTTTATGAATAATACTGTGAGGTCGACTTTTGTAAATTCCCATTTTAATAAATTACATTTTCTTTTTGCATTACAGGTGAGTGCTAGTCACCTGCTTTCTGCATCAGTAATGTCTGCTCCAGCAGCCCTTGGATTCTCCAAATTATTCTACCCAGAAACAGAAAAATCGAAAACAACGGCAGATAACGTCAATATTGCCAAAGGGTGATTATTCACAGAACAATCCAGAAACAATAGGACATATTCTGCCAAAAATATAGGAATTAATTCCAAAGATTAGGGATATTTTACAAATTATTTTTTCAAAAGATATATTGGAGTCAAGATAACTTTCATGGTCAAGTATCATAATAGTGCTAGTTCAACTTTCAAAAAAAGGGAAATTGATCCCAACTTAATGGGACAGTCCCACTTTGTGACAAATTAATCTTAAAATTAAGATTATTAATAATTAAGAAGGGCAGTTTTATTAATAATTGCAATTCGCCTACCGTAATTCAGAAATTGTTTCCAAAAAAGATGATAGGCGCCATTTTTATAATAGTCTCCCACCCAGGCAGAATGGCGCTGCGTGCAAGGGGGTTCAAGTTGGCTTCACTTTATCGCTATGGAATAGTTATGCAAAAAAACTTCCAACATGGCTACTATCAACCATCCAGAATTTTTTCTACATTGGCATGTTTCAAAATTAATAACTATTGAATGGTAATTATAAATTAAATTTCAATTTCTACGCCCTTCTTTTGGGACTGTCCCTTTACATTTGTGATCTACGGGCAAAATATAGAGAAATTTTCCCAAATACAGGAATCCAAAAATATAGCGCAAAGCAGGAAATAGGACATCTATGACCACGAAAGTAGAGATCACCAAAAATCAGAAAGAAATTATATATATAAAATCACTGTTTTGGCATTTTCTGTGTCTATCCATGCATGCTTCGAATCGATTTCCAGTTCCTTATAATTTAATTGTTGTCTATAATCACCATTGATTATAAATTTGTGCAGAACCGAACGGAATTTCTTGGAAGCCGGAGCAAATGGAACGAGCAATGCCATTCCGCTAGTAGCAAATATAATTGCTAATTTAATATCTTTCATTGCCTTTATCGCATTTCTGAATTCCATAGTCCAATGGTTCGCGACATTAATCGGTTACAATTATGTTACATTTGAGGTAAGTACATACCATTACATTTATTCAACAAGAAACGTGAGCTAATTAAAAAACTTGTTTCTATTTTGAATTTTCAGTGGATTTTATCCCAGCTCTTTATTCCACTGGCCTTCATAATGGGAGTGGATTACAGCGAATGCGAGGCTGTGGCCAAACTCATAGGCCTAAAAACTGTGGTCAATGAATTTGTGGCGTATGCCGAGTTATCCAAAATGTTAAAAAAGAAAGAATTATCGGTATGTAAATATTTGGGTGAATCTTAGTGATCCTTGGGGTGAATCTCAGTCTAGAATGATTGGATCCAGAGTGTTTCTTGGAGAATCAAAGTGAATTCCAGAGAATCTTGGTAATTTCCAAGGCATGCATATAACTTGATATAAGCCCTTAGGCGAATCTTGGTGAAAAAAATTCATCCAGGTGCGGAATCATGGGTGAGTTTTAGATGTGGTGGGTGAATCATAAGGAAATTTTGGTGAATGCCTTAGATTCTTGAGGGATTTTGCAGTTCCTTACCATGGGAACACCAACATCACTAAAATAACCTAGGCCTACTTGCTCAAAACACTTCTTATATTTTGAAATTTTCTGTTATCGGTATTGGTCGTGTATTAGAGAATCTTAAGAGGATTCTTGGTGAATCTTAAGAGGATTTTGGGTGAAACTTAATGATTCTTGGTGAATATGAGATGATTCTGTGTGAATTTGAGATGATTCTGGGTGAATCTTAATGATTCTGAATGCATCTTAGATGATTATTTGTGAAATTCTGGGTGAATCTGAAATGATTCTGTGTGAATCTTAGATGATTCTGTGTGAATCTTAGAAGATTCTGGATGAATCTCAGGTGATTTTAGGTGAATCCTAGATGATTCTGGGTCAATCTTAGAAGATTCTGGGTGAAACTTAATGGTGTCCGGGTGAATCTTAGAAGATTATGGGTGAATTTTAGAAGATTATGGGTGAATCTTAGACGATTATGGGTGAATCTTAGAATATTCTGGGAGAATCTTAGAATATTCAGGGTGAATCTTAGAATATTCAGGGTGAATCTTAGAATATTCAGGGTGAATCTTAGAATATTCTGGGTGAATCTTAGAATATTCAGGGTGAATCTTAGAATATTCTGGGTGAATCTTAGAATATTCTGGGTGAATCTTAAAATATTATGGGTGAATCTTAGAATATCCTTAGATGATTCTTGGGTGAATCTTTGAAGTGGGATTAAGGATTTCAATGTTAAAAGTTCCATACAGGCCCAGGGCCCTATAACCTTGGACTAAACTATAACTAACAAAAGTCTTTGTTTTACTCACCAGAAAAGAGCAGAAGCCATTGCAACGTATGCCCTTTGCGGATTTTCCAACATCAGCTCCATTGGAATTCAACTCGGAGGTTTAGGAGCCATGGCACCGGAGAGAAAATCCGATCTTGCAGAAATAGGGATCAGGGCCTTGATTTCAGGATCCGTAGCATGCTTCCTAACAGCATGCATTGCTGGTATGTATGAGTAGGCCTAATATTCCAAGTAAACAGTATACTTATCAACAATCATAAGTAAATAATCCTTTTCTGAGCTAACGAAAAGAAATTAAACCATAACTACACGACCATGCAATCTTACCTTGAAATATTTCTTCTAAAAATGACCTTACAACTGGGAATATTTCCAAAAACAAGCGTCATCTTGCAGAAACGTTAAAACAAGTTCATGAAGGTCCGCCATCTTGATTCTACGGTGCCCCATATGGGCAGCGCCAGTATCAAAGTGCTCGTGCATTCTGAAAACATAATTAACGTAAACGATTTTATTTTAAAATAACTACATTTTCATTTTTTTCTTATATATAGGTACACTGATTGATAATTAATCGTATGGCATAGCTCAATTACTATCCAATTATCCAAGGAATCACTAAAATAAATTGAGGTTTGTGACATGAGGTCGAATAACGGTACCATGATGAAATTATCAACATTCAGTTGTGCATTATTATTTTTAATATTGATAAACGGATGTAAATACAATGTTTAAATAAATTGTATCGTATTTTATTATACTTATACTTATTTACAAAACATGAAAACGAAATTAACTTTGGTTAACAGTGTGTACAGTATTACCCTAAAAAGAGGAGCTTAAAGTAATGCCTGCAACAAATTATTGGAAATGGTTACAATGGTATTTAATATTTAAATTGTACTGGCACTAATTTGCAGAATATTTAACGCAATAAAATAGGAAAAAATACTAAATTTACCTAAAATAGTAACAATAATGGTCCCCGGCCAGGTGGGATCGAACCACGTCCAATCTCTCTGTTAACAGCCGAGCATGGGAAGAAGGCCATTCAAATATGACGTCATAAAAAACTCCAATTTTGAGTACCTCCTCCCATGTCATCATTTGTATGATTTCCCCATAACCCTTCCCCCTTTCCTAAACTGAAGACGTCATATTTGAATGGCCCCTAACCATTGCACCATGGAGGCAGGTGAAATTTCTTAACTACCCTTACTAAAAATTGAATTTAAAATTCTGCAATTCAAATAGTTGTAATTTAAAAATATCTCAAAATCAATTTATAGGGAAAGTCCCACTTTGAAAGAACTGGGCTGAAGGAAGAAGAGCAGGGAAATTTGTACTTTTCACAATTTGATTTGAGCCTACCAAATTACCAATCATTAAATAAAATGTCCTAAATGCATGGATTTGGATGGAAATGCAAAGCCCAAATAGGCACCATTTTACTGACAGTGTGTATCTCTCATGAAACACGTAGACACGCATGTCCTAGAGGGCGCCACCAACTTTCAGTGTCTGTTGGAATCTATGGAAAAATGGCGCCTAACATGCATTTAGCCTTTGAAGCCTTTAGCAAACGTGGTAATTTATTCAATATGGAAACTGTTGCAATTATTGTCAAAGCCATTCATATCTAGCAAGTGTGTACAATTTAAATATCAATGTTACAAAGTGGGACTTTCCCAATAATTTACCCAGAAATTAAAATACCCCTCTCTCTTCTTTCCTCTCCTGATGTAGACGTGTACATTTATCTACAAATGTTAAGACTATTTAATATAGGAGACTGCATGTATCAGAATAATTCATTAAAAGATTTACAAATTGTGCGTAATTCAGTCTTCATTTGTACCAAGATAAAAAATGAATTAATGTTTAAAAATCAAGTACGAGCGTACTTAATTTGTCCTTGTCAGTTCACGTACTTTCTCAACTAGCATAACTTTAGGCAGTAATTAACTTTCCACAATTTTCCAAGTACGCAAACTGAATTTACTAGTGGACAAATTCAGGTGTCTGACCCACTTGATGTAAAAGTGACCAATGGGAACGAAATTATAGTTTGACGTATTTAACTTTTGCAAAAAAACCTAGCTTTATGTAGGTAATGAATTTACAAACTCTTCTTGCTGCAAACTTTAATTTACTTGGAAGTACAAGAAAGGAGCACAAAAATCTACAAGAAAGTAAAATGATTGAACTGCCATGGCAAGTTTGGGCTATTGTGATGTTGGTTTTCGTATGGTTAACAGGAACGAGACCAGTAAGTATAGTTTAAACGAAAAAATTCTGTGGTTAAACTAACTAGAACTAACAGTAATTCAGACTGGCAAGAATGCATTGGTTTAACTTACTAACATTAAAAGCACCAGATAAAATAGATTTAAGTTTGAAATTATCACTACTGTGTAAATAAGATATGCTCAGGAGCAGTCAAGGGTTAACCCTTGGGTAATAGTCCGCTAATCATGGGTAAACAAGTACAATTTCGAAGTCCAGGCTCATTCTAAATATATAAGATCCATTTACCCACACTTTCCATTCAAAATATTTTGGGTCATGATTGGCTATATACTAAAATATGAGACAAGGGTTATTGCTGACCAAGTGTTAGTAATTGTATGAACCTTTGGATCAAAATCTGTTAACTATATAGTTTCGCATGTTCATTTTCGAGGTTCGAGCTCAGGTTTTCAAACAGTTATTCATTTTCATGCATAGTTTTGGTCATGTTTGGCTATAAAGTTGTATGAGATCATGGTCAAGGGTTATTACTGACCAAGCATTAATTGTAAGACAGTAGTATAGACTATTAAGCCAAAATTTCTCAAGAAATTAATTGCGTGATTACACTTTTTGCGAACTTGAAGGACAATTTTGAGGCCATTTTTTGTAAAGTAGAATTATAAGGAAAAAGTTGGCCTCATAGTTTCTTACATAAAAACGTTATGCCCTCTGTAGGAATGTACAGCATCTATACTCTATCGAGGAAGAAGTTGAAGTCAGTCATGACATTCTTTCCAAAAATTGTAAATAATATATACTCGACCCTTGGTAATTTCTTTTAGTAATTGAACATGTCCACAGAGGGCGCGTCATTTTTAAAGGGGAAACGTTTTGGTCGATTACCATTTACAAAAATGTCTAACACAGTTACACAGGACCATATTTAGTTATTTTCTGTAATTAATGCCAACAGATTTTAGATAAAAATTTAGAATCAGGTTTCTGTATCGATTGGCCTCAATGTAAGCAAAAACTAGTTCACAAAATGCTTATAGCAAATAATTTCTTTTATTTATTTATTTTTTATAAATAAATATTTATAGCCGCTTCGTGATGACCGCAAGGACAAATTAAACGACGAGGAAGAAATCAAACGAGACTACAAATTGCAATGAAAATGCATAATATTCAACTGTTGGCTATTTAATTATTCAAGTTTTGGAAAAAATGCACATTTGGGCATTACTAATTTGTTATTTTTTTCCGGCAATTTAAATAATGTGTAATTTTTGGGATTTGGATATATTTACCATTGATGAATGTACGTAAAAATGTGTTTTTTATGTAAATTACCTGATGTAGTAGTTACAAGAATAAATTATATTTTTCTCTGAAATGTATGTGACAAAAATGCATTGAATTATTAATATTTTTCAAATTGCTGACGTTATCAAAGTACGTCATACTTTGACTAAAAGACCTTCAAATTCACATTACAATTCAAGAGCACAATTGCATTAGAAGTAGGCCTAATAAAATTATAAAATATATATCTATTTTCAAAAGTTAAAGTCAAATGCATGTAAATGTGGTGAATAAACACTTTGAAAATAATGAACTTTTTTGCACACAATAGTAGGTTATGTTTACTTGTAGAATGCATGTTGTTAAGTATTCAATTTGTCATAGGAAACCATCAAAAAACATAGACATGTAACATGCTTTTATATGTCTATATGAGAAAAAAGCATGTATGCCCTGAGGTTAACGACTTTTTTAACAGATGATGATATGTGAATGATATGTAAGTACCAATATCTTCATGGCCTCCGTGGCGCAATGGTTAGCGCGTTCGGCTGTTAACCGAAAGGTTGGTGGTTCGATCCCACCCGGGGGCGAGTTATTTTTCAAAAGTTTACTATAAAAATTCTTACAAATCATTTTTGCATGGAATATTTACTTTTGATATTAATTCAATTTTGTGTATAATGCATACTTGCTAATGCAAGTACTTTCGAAGCACAATGGTTAGTGCATTTGGCATTTAACCAAAAACCTGTTGTTTCAATCCCAGCCAGAGGTGTCATTTTTCAAATTTTCAACAAATTAATTTATTTGTTCATATTTTTTCAGCTATTTAATCAACTTTAAATCTGATTTTAAGTATGGGAATCAGCCTTGCATAAAGTGCTCTCACCCAATCAAGGCACTTCAACAAATTTTCAAAATAATAAAATTATTATTTTATCTTTCAAGTTTAAAAGATTTTATTAATGCTAAATGTACTGAGTTAAAAATAAAAACTATATTAAGCAAAAGTTTGGTAAATGAATTTGGTTAGGGCATCCAATACTGCCCTGGGTTGATCATAAGCGATCATATGTCCAGCATTTCTTACCATTACCGCACACAATTGTTGACCATATTGGACATAACCAGCAACTTCAACATCACTAGGATTCACTCTCCATACCAACCTACTGGCATTATTGAACTGTTGTGACCCAGTCCAGTCTAAATTCTCTACAAATTGACTTTGGGCCAATGTGTTAATAATTAGGTCGAACTGACCACTGAGAAGTAACACTTTGATCCAAGAATTATTAAGAATATATTCTAGATCAGTCTTGCTGCTTCCAATGAAATCATTGATTGCATTTGCAACATTGTCAGGGGAGTTAAAAGTAAGGTTTCCAACATGAATCCTATCTCGTATGTCTTTTTGCTCAAGAAATTTCTCATAATCGCTAAAAACTCTTGGCAACTCTGTAAATTGTAAATTACTAAATTCTACCATTCCAGTC
Organism: Proteroiulus fuscus; assembly: GCA_034700285.1. Taxonomy (NCBI): domain Eukaryota; kingdom Metazoa; phylum Arthropoda; class Diplopoda; order Julida; family Blaniulidae; genus Proteroiulus; species Proteroiulus fuscus. Next base: position 9,126 of record JAQIXP010004188.1, read on the forward strand.
ATATTTGAAATATCTTTAAACATGAAAGACAATGTGACCACTGCTTGTTGAATTGACCCATTCAATGCATATTCCTTGACCAATAGTTCCTGTTCCAAAATACGGTTTCTTTGATGTAGGTTTAGGAATCCTAAATGGTACAAGTAGTCACCTCTCCAAACCATGGTAAAGGGATCTAGGAAACCGCAAATAGTAACAACACCTTTCAAATTGACCCAGAGTTCAGTAGATTCATTTTTAGTTAACATTTCCAGTGCAAGAGATACAGCAAGTTTTCCTGAAAATAACATTTTATCTATTACTAAATTGGGTTCCAGAATTCGGCTGGCCACCTAGCGGCAATTTTCTGTCATCGCTTGCAGTTGCCTTCCCTGATCAGTGGTTCTTTCGTGCAAGCTGCAAAACTCTAATAGAAACTCACATGTAAGGCAACGAAAAACGATCGAGAAATACTGCCGCTAGGTGGCCGGCCAAAGTCTCAAATCTGTTGGGACTGACCCAAAGTTAAAGTGTACCCATGTAAGAACCAGTATTTGTATTACTAACCTGAATATGACTTGCCAACAATGTAAAAATCATTGCCTTTAAATTCAGGAAAAAGTAGAAAAAATTGGTCCAAGAATTTAGATACTTGAGAAGCCATTTGAGAGGTATTGGTAGCTAATCCTGATGTAGTATTTGTAAAGCTAAATCCTGATATAGTAAAATTTATAAACAACTTAACATTGCTAAAACGATCCAAAAATCTAAAAATAAATAAATCGATGGCTTAATTAACAAGTAGCGAATGAGCCAATTTTAAAAAATGAGATATGCTAAGTAAACAACTGTGATCCTGGAAGTGTCCCTAATTAACCTACAGTTACAGAAATTACTTTAACCAATAATTATTGTTAAAGTTACAGAAGTGAAGAGTAGCGAACATCCAACAAGGAATCATCGCTTAAAGTTACAAACAGCGAATGGTACCATTCGTTAGTTTACATTTTAAAAATTGCTCGTGACATGGATTTTATAACAAGTGCCACATTAGCTACTTTTTTTATTAACTTTATTTAAAAGGCAAACTAATGGATGTGCCCATTCGCTACTTCACACATTTCGCTTTCCTACAATCAAAGTCAAACTAGCGAATTTGCATTTTTAAGCTTTTTATTTCTTAAATTACTTAATTAATTTACTAATTTAATTATTTACAAAATTAGCACGTTCCCTATAAAATACATATTGTTTAATCTGTACATCAAATTTCATCCTTTTAACATTGTTTATTTCCAAATTATACATTTTTTTCCATAAAAACGCTATTATCTCTAAAGCAACTTTTGGCTCATTCGCTACTAGTAAATTAAGCCATCGATATTAATTTTAACAATACCTGCTCCTATGGGAACATCAACAAATATCACATTGTAATTAGTAATCCAGTTATATTCTCTTGGTTTCAAAATTAGTTCTGGGTCAGTGTAAAATGGTCCAATTTCTCCAAACAAAGCATAAAGTGCCGAAATTCCTGGTCCTCCAGTCATCCATATGAGGACTGGAGCAGTTTCAGGATTATTCTAAATTAATTTTACAATGACTGAGAAATGTGAAAACAAACTTTAAAATATTTGAAAAATAAAGGAAACTGGTTTACCTTTGCAAGAAAGTACCAAAAGAACATGTTGGAACCATATACTTCATCAATTGTCAAAAAACCCGAATAACTTGTATAATTATATCCAGGAAATGATTCAACAGAGCTACATTGTTTAGCTTTATCAAATTCGCCATTTTGAATCATTGGAGTTAAAAACAATGGTTCATTACAATCCAACTTTAAAAAATTGGAAATTACAAAAGAAAACGAAAATCTAATTGAAAATAGTGTGAAAATGAGACCTGATAATTTCATTTTAAGAAATAGGAAATTAGCTGCTGCAACATACAAAAATTATATCTGATATATATTTGGGACAGAAACTTGTAGGCCTGCTCCCAAATAATGCTGGGAAGGAACACACTAACTTTGGAATAAGTTGAAAGGTCAATTTGTCTATTCCAAACATGATACACAAAAACAAACTGTTCTTTGTAAGTTTACTTTAAAAAATGCTATCATTTCTCGTCAATATATATAGTTCCCGACAACTTATCTAACCGGGAGCTCAACAGCTGTCGGGAAGTATAGTTGCGTCAATACTTGTTAAATATAAATACATTTGGAACCATGTCACACGTTCAACATATTAGTATTACAAATATACTCAAGGTTGGAACCACAACTTGGCTCTCAAACTCATTAAACTCGTTTATATGATCATCTGCCAGTACATTAAGTAAAACAATTTATAGCAATTAATTCTCAAATGAAAGTGTTGACTATATGAGGGTAGCTATTATTTTTACTCTTTGTTTAGAGCACTATTGATTATTGGTGACGTCAAAGGGGGGTGACTGAACAGCCCTCTCTATGACATCTCAGGGCAATTAGGTCTAGTCATTTGGATGATATCTTAATAGAGTGATTAAATATGAGCAATTTCACATAAACAATGTTATTTTAAACATTAGCTTTGGCCATTTTCTGTTATGTACTTGAGTTTCAATGTGAAAAGTGTATTCTGATGGTATTTTCCCAATGGCACAAGACAGGATAAAGTTTGAGTTTTTAAGCTAAATTATTGACATTTACAGTGGGGAGATCCATTGAGGATTTAAATTTAAACCTTGGTTTATGTGCTAAAATTCAACTTTTTCTATAGGTT